>VZQC01012293.1:1739663-1794982 GCA_009823505.1 Rhizomys pruinosus | reverse complement strand
GTTTATTTCCTGATTTTGCATCAGATATCTTTTAATTTAAGGGCCCATGGCAGGTGTTTCTTGGTTCACAGCAAACCCTGCTCTAGTGTTTGACAGACATCCGTTGGGGGTAAGCCAATTAGTACCTTAAGTACTGGCAAACACATGATCTAGTATATATGCCAATCAGTGACACATGCAAATATACTCTAAGTGTGGACAAAGCCTCTTATAAAAATTTCCATGCAAGTAAGGAACAGGTCAAGGTGCAAACAAGGATTCTACCCAACTCGGTATTATGTAAGTGACCATGAATGACAAGGCCACTTATTTCAAAAACACTGATACACAGGCCACAACTAACAGCACTCAGGTACGTCCCTGTACCTCACAAACCTCCCGAAGCTAGGTTAATTGTTTCAGTGGGTTATTAATATGCAGGTGTGTTGGAATAGGCCTTTAACAGCAGCACTTGAAAGGTAAAGGCAAATGAGCATGTGTCTACATAAAGAGGCTATTGCCACTATCATTGCTTACATTCTGAATCAAGTTGGTATGCTATGATTGTTGATGACATCACACACTAGGGTTACAGAGCATGGAGAAATGAGGTCAGAGTGGGATGAAAGCTTCCCCCATACTGGCTTGCATTGTGCCAGGTATAATGCCGATTGTTGGGGCAGAATTTTATAAATGGTCTTGCTAAGATATAAACCGTGTGTGCTCTAGTATCAAGAAGACAGGCAGAATATGCCTACTGATGCAACACTGGCACAAGTATGGGTCGGGTACAATAACAGCTTTTCAGATTGGATTCAGCCCCATCCACAGAATAAAGTATGTGCGCATATGTAAGCCAGGAATCAAAGTGCCAGGAAAGGGCCATAGGGCCGGCTTTTAGCTGGATCATGTTTTTTTTTTGTTTTTTTTTATTTAATTTAATTTTATTTTTTTGTATTTGTTAGGGCTTCTACAATATAAGGACACAGTTGTTTTGCAGATACAGTTGATGTTACTCAGTATGTCATACAAGTAAGTAATTGGTGTATTTTGCAAGTATCTATGTCAAATTTTGAACAACCCAAGGTTCCATAGTCCCAGTTGGAGAAGCTTGTAAGCACAATCATGTTGATCATTAGGAGTCCAGACAATATTCCTGTAGTCTCCAAAACGATTCACCCCAATCTCTCCTGCAGCCCTTACAATCTACAACGCCTCCTCTTCTGCAATTCGTTCCCTAGGCTTGGGAATGGGGCACAAGTGGGTGAGAGAAAACAGTCTAATTCTCTTGAGTTGTCATTTTGGACTCCATCTTTTCAGGTTGTTTCCTTCATGGGTTGACAACTTTCCAGTGATACCCTTTTTAGTCATCTTAACAACACAAAAGCTATTGGATGTACAGGACTTTAAGCAGTACCACTTATTATGTCCGAGCTAAGCTGTAGCATAGACACAGATGCTGGGATGGTATGCTAATCTGCGGAACTGTGGTGTCTCTATAAAAGGGTGACAAGTTCTTAATTGTGGCTTAAACATCTCCCACCATAGAGATCTAGTGTGGCATCAAGCGCATGTGGTTAATTCCTCAAGAGAGAGTATACGCAAACAGTTTGGGATATATAGCATACTGTGGCTGTCACTGTGTCACAGTATCTCCGGGTGTTGAGGTTAGTGATTGTGACGGATGGTCTTGCTTGTCATCAGGAGATACAATATTGCTGTATTGTTTAGTGGCCTTTGATACGCTCTCTGGTCATTCAGAGGCCATGTGTAACACTTAGCAAGGTGACGTTCTCATAACATGTTTCATGCTCACACCAAGTCTTCAACAACAGGGACTTAACTCACCGCCTTTCTCCTTGCATATTTCCCCCTTATAGGCAAAAGGCATTTATAATTTGGGGGGGGTGGCGGGTTTGAATCCCCTACCCAACATCTCCTAGGCAGAAAATTCATTGCTGAGTCAGAGCTTTCCTGTAGTAATATATGTTGCTTAATTACACAACTGATAAACACTTTTCTATTGATTTTGGCTCTAGATAGAGAAATATCCTTCACAGTTTCAACCTAGCCGATCAATCAATCAATTATACGTTATTCCGTTTTTATAGGAAATTACCCTGTAACAATGGGGCTCTGTTATGAGGTAGGTGGTGTCATTACCATCATGTTTTTACTTTTCCTATAAAAAGAGGGAGATGGTATAGAGGTTTCTCAGTATCTGGAAGGTAACCTTCAGTAGGGCCCATTATAAACAGGTAATCCAATATTATGCAGAGAAGATGGCTGCTCTGTGTCTGTGACGCAGGCAGTCTGAGGTTCCTCTTTCCTTAGTGTTCAGATGGGACAACCTCTCTGCTGGCATTTCCCAGCCTATCCTTCTACATAAATTGTATGTTTTTAAGGCATTTAGATTGGGGATTTTTACCTGTGGGAAACATAAATGATCCTCCTCCCATTGTTAGTTTTCAATAGATCATAAAATTTTGAAAATTTATCATAGGATTGGAACACAGATTTTTCCATTTGTACCCCAGAAAGGATAGTACCCCACCTCCCACCTCCTCTTTTTGTTTTTTTTTAGGGTTTTATGTTTTGGAACCGTATAGATGCCTAAGTTGTATTTACACATACCCATAAACAACAGGAGCAAGGCAATAAAGATTTATTAAATTTACTCAAACTGCTTCTCATTGACTGTAATGCTACTTATTGGGAAGGAAATTTAAGCTTAGTTCCTTTAAAATTTCCTACAAGTAAAAGAAAGTGGTTACAATGTGATGTTTGTGTATTCAGAAAAATATATAGGATATTTGTGATAACCTAACACCAATAAAATTTTTTTTAAAAGACAAGATAAAAGCATTAACATTTTATATTCCCAATGAGTTCAATTGTAAGTTTTTTTTACCATGTTCACACCAAAACATTCACCTAAATTGTAACTAATCTAACCAATTCACTAAGCCATTGAAATATCCGATACTTGGTGGATAAAGCTTGGGCAGAGTTGAGTACCTGCTAATAAATTTTACCCAATAAAAACTTTGTTCTTTAACGCTATGTGATGGAACTAAGACTTCTACTTATTTGGGAGTAAATTTAAGCTTAGTTCCTTTAATTGTCCTACAAGTAAAGAAAGTGGTATAATGTGATGTTGTGTAATTCAGAAAATATAGAGACCAACCCAATAAAACTATAAATAAAACAACTGGCATTTTATATTCCCAGTTAGTTCAAAGGTCAGTATCTAGTTACTTTGTTTTTTTTAGCACAACATGAGTTTCTCAATCTCTTCTTGGTGCTCCTTACTTCATTGGTTGGCTTCCTTTTTCAGTGTTTCTACTTCCTTAAGGTGTTTGTTTTTTTCTCTCTCTAGTTCTTTCTGGAGTTTGTCAATCCCTTCCTTTAGTTCTCTGAATTCTTCTTTATGTTCTTTAATTTCTCTGCATAGGTCTGCAATTATTCCTCTAAGGTCTGTTTCTGGGGTCACCCCCAAGGGGATCCCATTGTACCTATCTCGTACAGGATTGGTAGAGCTTGGTGTGGAGTTATCCTGCACCTTTCCCATGTTGTCCCTTCGTCGTGTCCCTGGCATGTGGATTTCTGTTTTGTGATTCAAATCACAAATGCCTTTTCAGTGTGTTGAAGGCTGAAAGCTTCTTTTGTTTTGCTTACCTCCTTCTTATGCTTTTTTTAAATTCCTCTCCCCCTCCTTGTTTATGGAGTGTTGACTTGTCTAGGTTTTCAGGCTTTCACTTTTGTTTATAGATTGGATACTGGAAGTCTAAGTCACTCTTCCTTTTCTGTTCTGAGAGTTCTCCTAATCCAGTCCACTGGATATTCTCTCTTCCTCAATTCCAATTGTTGGAGGGGGGGATATGCCCTGGAGGGGGGGTTTAGCCCACGCCCAGGCACCTGAGTCAGGCACCAGAGCCAGACCCAAGCTCAAGACCCCTTCCGGCTGCGAGGGGGGAAGGGCGACCCGCCGGGCTTAGGGCACGAACCTAGCCCCCACCAGCCACCAGGCCCTCTGCCACAGACCAGAAATCAACTGTCCAGCACCACAAGTCACTCCGTCCTAAGCTTTTACCTGCCTAGAGCCATGTTGGGCGGCTCCAAGTGTTCCTATCAGGTCCGGAACCGGAGTCCAAACACACGACCCTACTGCCGTACCTGAGTCAGGCACCAGAGCCAGACCCAAGCTCAGGGATCAGTGTGTTTTTATTTGGTCATTTACAGGAGTATAGAGGAGGGGCTGTTTACAGGAGTAGGAATGACTCAGAACAGCTGCGCTGCCAAAAAGTCCTTCCCAGTGCAGATGACAGGTCAAACCAGCTGTATCCTGTCATCTTTCTGCATGACTTGCAGGCAGCTCAAGAGGTCAGAGAAATATTTCTGCAGCTTGGCTGGTCAGAGCTTCCCCTGTAGTTCTGTACTGCTTCTTAACTTTCCTAGACACGTGACATTTGTTTATCTCTTTAGTCTCCTGAGCTTCCTCCAAGGCATGTTTCAGTTTGGAAGAAACTGCTCTGCAATGCTACAGCATTTTTTCTGGCTCTTACATTTTTGTTTTGTTTTGTTTTGTTGATTCATGTAGCCCTGGCTGGCCTGGTACTCACTATGTAGATCAGGCTGGACTCACACTCACAGAGATCCCTTTGCCTCTGCCTCCTAAGTGCTGGGAAAGGTGTGTGACAATATGCCCGGCCTTGGTGTTAAATTCTTTTTGACACATTTTCTTCAATGTTTTCTGCCTTAGAAGGGGAGATATAGATGTCCATTTATGGCCAAGTATGGGATGCTGTGACACAGCAAATCACTTGTTCTCAGAAGCTTTACTGAGGGATATGAGTGTCAACTGTACACCATCCATTGCAAAAGGAAGTTTCCTTTTATGACTGGTTGAGGCTGACGGGAGCAGGGATCTCTGTGCATAAGCAGAAATGTTTAGAAGGAAGTTTGATTAGTATACCACATCATCTCATCACGCTATAGCAGTGGCTTTCCCACTAGGGCCTTTTGACATCCCAAGCCACAGGATATAGTTTTGACTTATAGTACCAGATGTGAACTCCTGTTTACAGAGCAGGCTTTAAATCCAACCTGAAAATTGTTAATGGACCCACCATAGGCATGCCACTATTGTACGAGCAGGCACATGTTGCCTGGCATTTCAGTACTTTGGCACACAGCAGCCAAAGCAAGATTGTTGGTGAGAATTCTTCCCCCATCAGCCTATGTAGTACCATCTGGCTCTATGAACTACAGCCAGTAAGGAGGGAACTTGGAGCGCATCCCAAGATTTATTTCTCTGTCCTGCAGCCAAACTGCAATGTCTTCAGCACTTGTCATGTAGTCCAGCAACCACAGCACTGTCAATAGCCTTAAGAGTTTGTGGCCTCACAGGCCTCCTTGGCAACCAGTTCATAGGGAGGTAGCCCATCTCTGGCACTGGGATTTTATTTAATAATATTATGACTTCTGGGAATTTTTTTTACTCTTGTTTTTACAGTTTTTTGAAAAGGTGACTTCTAAATCTGTAAGACACTCAAGTTAGCACTAAAATACCTATGAAATGAAACCTTTTTCAGCGGTGGGAAGGATTTCCAAAGACCTGTTGTTGATGTCAAGAGCAAGCTCCAGAGACCAAGTCCTTCCACCAGACAGCGCCACTGATAACAACAAATATGACCAACTTGCTTCTTCCACTTTAGACAAAGGCCTGAAGGCTTTTCCTCACTGCAGAGCAGGGCCTCTCTTCCTTCTCCTCTTCTAACAGACTATTCCAGACCAGTTAAGACCAAGGCCAGTCTTAGACATAGTTTGAAGCTGAAACCTATCAGCCTTCTCTTGTTTGTGTAAGTTGACCAAGAACACTTAAAAGGCCCAAACCCTCCTAAAGGATTTGAATTTTTTGGTTTGTAAATTCCCTCTTGTGAAGAATCTTTCTCTCTGTGTGAATATGTGTGTATGTGTGTTTATTTTAGTAAAGCCTTGCTATGTGCTGCTTTCTACTATGCCTAAAGATGTTTCTTGCCTTTTAATTCTTTTTTTTAAATTTTTAAATTTTTTATTTATTTCTGTATGTGTATGAATGTACTGTCTGCATGCAAGTGTGTGCACCTGTGTTGTGCAATGCCGCCGAGGTCAGAAGAGGGTGTCAGATTCCCCTGGAACTGGAGTTCTCCTGGAATTGGAGTTTCAGACGGTTCTCGGCCGCCATGTGGGTGCTGGGGATTAAACCCGGGCCCTCTGTAAGAGCGGTCAGTGCTCTTAACCGCTAGGCCATCTCTCCAGCCCGCCCTTTAATTCTTTAATTGGCCCCCAGTCTCCATGCATGTCCCTCATGTGCAGGCAATTTTGGCTACTCCATCAGAGGAATGGTTTAGATAGTTCCTACCCCAGGATATCTCCTTCCTCTGTAGGGGGTGTAGTTGGCCTGTCTTCTACTCTCTAAGTCCTTTAGTGAACTACTGGCCAGGCTTTAAAGCCTTGGAAAAACTCAGAAACACGGAATTTGGCTTACACTGTTCTCCCTAGTAATACAAGCTCTACACATATATTACATTTGCCTTCAAGGAACTTGGAAAGGATCCATTATCTGTTGACTTCAGATCTGTCTACCAAAGCCTTTCCTACTTCACAAAGAGAACATCCTATCATGGGCTCATCAAAGCCACTATAGCTCCGTCCCAGTCCTGAGGTCTCTGATGCAGTTTAACGTAAACTTGCTTGCAGGTAAAAAGAAATTTAACTTTACATTCTTAAATTACATAGCAAGTTGATGTATGTTTTAATGTATTTTAAAAAAGAGCTTTGTTCTTATAAATCTTAGGACTGAAGAAAATAGAGACATACATTTCAAGCTATATCTATAGTAATTTCAGTCAATGTGATATTATTTTACTAACAAATTACTCGCCTTGACTTACATGTAGGGATTTGATCCACAAATTAGGGACTGTGTTACTTCACTTATCATAATACCTTTTAGTTCCATCAATTTACTTGCGAATTTCATGATGCTGTCTTTTTTTTTTTTTACCACTGCATAGAATTCCATTGTGTAGATGTACCACATTTTCATTATCCACTCATCAACTGAGGGACACTTAGGTTGCTTCCAGCTCTTGACCCTTGTTTATTGTCACACATTTTCCATGGATGATAAGCTTTTGGATCCCAGAATGGTCTTTCTATCACAGATCTAATTTGTGCTCTCTTTCACTTATGTCTTGCCTACTGTAAGAAACAGCAAACCAACATCTCCATTTCATTCTTCATTTTCTCTTTCTTAATTTACCTAACTCAGAGACTAATACAGAGAAAGTAGAATGTTTAAAGTAAAAAAGGGTTCCAGAAAAAAATAACAATAGGAATGTCAGGAAAGAACCAGACCTGAGCTCAACAGAGGGACCACTTTTTTTAGCAGAGCAAGGGGCAACATCCCTCTGTGGGAATAGAGGTTGTGCCAGGGAGTAGGAGCCAGTCAGATATATGAGAAATAATGAGTTAGGCAGAAATTATTGAAGTGGCAAAAGAGGGGGGTAGTCCTAGGCCTTAGAGTGATCCTTGATACCCCTGTGATAGTGAAGGAGGTGGGAACTGTTACCCCATACCATTCCTTTAGTAAGGAAAAGGAAATCCTGTATCCAGAGAAAAAGAAATTTGTACACCTGCCACTGTCCCCATTATTTGAAGTTCAGAGGAGTTGGTGGGTTCCTTGGCTAGCGGCGATGAACCCTGAACCTCCTCTTTGGAGAAGAGTCATGTGGGTCTGGGAGAGTTGGTACCACCAGAGGACACACCAGAGAATTCTGACAGGCAGTCCATGTTCCAGTAGCTCCACTGTCCACTGCTGGGACAGGTCCCAGTTGGTAGCTGGGGATTAACACATTTTTTTAGCTCAGTGATCTATCTTGTTGCAGAAGAAGAAGAAGAAGAAGAAGAAGAAGAAGAAGAAGAAGAAGAAGAAGAAGAAGAAGAAGAAGAGATGGGGGGCTCACCCTACCTCAATACAGGGTTTGGGGAGGGCAATGATGGCTATCCTTGGAGAGCAGAGGCTAGAAATTGGAAATAAGCATGGCATATTTTGGTGTCTCTCTCTCTCCTTCTCTCTCTCTCTCTCTCTCTCTCTCTCTCTCTCTCTCTCTCTCTCCATTTCCTGTTCTCTCCTTACCTCTTCCTCCCAGTTGTTAAATACTTTAAATGCAGTTTCTAAGAGTTCACTTTGAGGAGTAAAAAGACCTTTCAACTGCTGGAGTTTTTGCCTGGTGTCTGGGGGAGACTGTCCCATGAAATGGATGCGGAGAAGGAGGACCCTTTGGGGAACTGGCATCTACGTTAGTGAACTTGGTAATGGCGTCTGTAAGTCAATTTAAAAAGAGAGCTGGATTTTTGGATGTACTCTGTGTAACTTCCTTTATTTTTTCTAAATTAACTCTAGAGTGGGCATTTTGTTGCCTGCCCTCAGCCAAGCAGGCAACCATTAGTTGTTACCACTTGGGGCCAGTACTTGATAGTTCCAACTGGGGTCAGTTAATGGGACTGCTTCTTCCCCCTGGGGAGTTTTAACTTATATAAGTATGGCTAAGGTACTAGTTACAGAGACGAAGGCTCAAGTGTAGTTGCATCACAAAAAGTTCATGCTAACCTGAGCTCTTTGTACCACTGACCAACAACTCCAGGGCAGAAAAATCTCTCGTCCAAGGGTTGGCTGGACAGTTTCTTCCTCCAGCTTTGTTTGTTTGTCTGTTCATTTCTTTTAACTGCTGCTCTAAAGCTGGATAGGGACTTCAAGAGTCTTGAGAGTTGCCGCTTTTCTAAATGTGACATTTGTTCAGCTTCTGAGTTTCCGGAACCTCCTTCTTCCCCGTGGGAATGTTTCAGTTGGGAGGAAACGGCTCTCCAGGAATCCATTTCTAGCCATTTGAGGAGCCTCCACTTGGTGACTGCACCACCTTAGACTCCCACCAGCAGAGCAAGTCTGTCCTTTGCTCTCTTCATCAGTATGTTTTCATGATCACTGCTGCCATTCTGACTGGGGTAAGATGATAAATCAAATAGTTTAATTTTCATTTTTCTGGTGGATAATGTTAGCCTGCTACATTAAAATAGGTTGTTAAATAGACACTCTTACAGGGAGAAAGGACAGTTGGATGGAACTATAAGAAGGTGAAGTACACAGTCCCAATGTTGTTTTGGTCTCCTCAACAGATACATTGCATTGTTTCTGTGGTCCTGTCCAGGATGTACTTGGTGTTGATTTTTACCAGCCCTGTTCTCTTGCAGAGTCCCAGCTCCCTTTCTGTTTGGAGCTCCTTGGTTCTCGTCGTGTGATGCATTAGGCAAAGTTGGCCAAGCTGAGGTTGAGGCAATCCTGGTCAGCCACCATCAAGGGATGGCTGTGTAGTAGTGCTCAAAGCACTACTTAGAATTTGTGCTTATCCCTCACAGTTTCATGACCCCCTTAGGTGGGTGGTCCTAGAAGCAGGCACTAGGAACTCTGCCTGCAAACTTCCTGCCAATAGGGCTTTTGTAGTACTCTTGAGTATCTAGATGTCTTTTAGCATGGTTCACTGGAATCTGCCAGATTCTGCAGCTTCAGCTTGCAGTCACAACTGTGGTAGAAAAGATTATTGGTCTTCAACAGCAGGGCTTTATCACCTCTCTTCTTGCAGATATCCCAGTTTAGAGGCAAGGAGCCTTTACTTTTTGTGGGGTCTTGGATCCCCTGGTCAACATCTCCTTGGTAGAATAACCTGATGTCAGAGCTCCTGTATTAACATATTTCGCTTAAGTGCATAGCTTAAGGAGACTTTAGTATTATATTTGGTTCTGAATAGAGAATAATCCTTTTCACAGTTCCTATGTCTATTAGTCAATTAAAGAAGGCAGTTTTACTGGTTTTATAAGAAATTACCTCTATAACACTTGGCTCCAATTTACAGTTGGAGAACAACCTCATCATCATCATATTTTTCCTTGTTCTATGGGAGGGGAGGTAAGAAAGTCTCTCATATTAAAACCTTTGCAGCACCTAGAAGGTAAGTTTCGTTAGGACTCATTATAAATAGTTGTTACAAATAGGATCCACAGAGGGGTTCCATGTTTGTAGCAATCCAAGGCTTTTCTTCCTTTCAATGTTCAGACTGGCCAACCTTTCTGCTGGCACTTTCTGATACAGCTCACTCAATGCAAAGCTGTATCTTTTCTTTCTCAGCCATTAAGTTGGTGACATTTTGACCTGTTGGCACATACAAATCTTTTTCCTTAGTTAGTTTTAATATTTGAATTGCAAGGTTTTTGACAAAAAGGTTTCATAGCTATCTGTATCCCCCTTTTTTATGAGACCGCACTTGCAAGTGTACAGATGGTCTCTGAATACCAGAGAGTGTTACCAAAGGCCACTAAACCAATAAAGCAAATATAGGTCTCCTTGAGTCAAGCAAGACTCCTCTGTCAGCATCAGCTATACCTCACCTGCCTGGAAATACTGTGCAGCAGTGGCAGCCATATGCCTGTATATCCCAAATCTAATTGGCTAATAGCTCTCTCCTTGGAGGAATAACCCATGGCTGATGCCACAAGCTTACATCTTCTAGTGGTTAGGAGATGTTATAAGCCACAGTAAGACCCTGTCATATTTAACAGAAAAAATGTAATTCATGGTCATGGATTAACATATCATCCAAACATCTCTGTCTATACCAAAGTAACCTACCATAATAATTAGTACTGTTTAAATACCTATATATCTAATTGCTTGTGCTTCATTAGTAGGATTGAAAGGTTATTCCTGGACAAACTGTCAGCCCATGAAAGGAAAAAGCCAGAATTGACCAGAGACCAAGACAACAAGCTCCAGAGAAAGTAGACTGTTTTTTTTCTCAGCCACCTGTGCCCCTTTTCTAAGCTTAGGGAACAATCTGCGGAAGAAGGGGCATGGTAGAATGTAAGGGCTGTGGTTGGGGTGAATGGTGAAACTACAGCAATATAGTCTGGACACTCATTTGATCAACTTGATTGAACATACAAGACCCCCTGCTGGATGGTGGGACCCATGGGTTGTGTGGGTTTGGGCACAACTGCTTGCAAATTGGTTTTACATGAAGGATGCTTGTACTCATAAATTATTACTTATTGTTAAAAAATGAAAAAAAAACTGAGAGAAAGATGCAGGACAGTTATGGCAGAATGTATGATCTGGATGGGGAAGGGAAAGGGAAATATGCCTGAACTGAATTGGAAAATGATGTATGAAATACACAAAGCATCAATAAAAAATGAAAATTAATAAAAAAAGATTATTGGGGCTGTGTCTGGTGGAATTTGGAAAAGCAGCTGATGGCGTAATAAAACCTTCCTATTCTCTTTGTTTCCCCTACTATAATCAGTCACTCATTCCAATATGGCTTCTAGGTTATCATTGTATCAAGAAATATTAACTTGAATACAAAAACACTGAATTCTATTACTTTGTCATAGTTAGCTTCAGCTGTCAACTTGACACAGCCTAGTGTCATTGGAGGACAGCTCAACTGAATGATTGCTCAGTTCCAATTGGCCCATGCCCAGATCTTGGACAGACTGTTTCGAGAGATAGTTGATGTAGGAAAGCCTAGCCCACTGTGGGCAGAACCATCCCTAGGCAGGTGGGCCTGGGCTGCTGAGTGCAAACCAGATTCAGCCAGTCAGCCGGCCACCATCATTCCTCCACAGATTCTGCTTTGAATTCCTGCTTGAGTTCTTGCCCTGGCTTCTTTCAGTGATGGATTTATATAGAAGTGTAAGTTGAAATAAGCATTTTCCTCCCGAAACTCCTTTTGGTCAGGATGTTTTATCCAAGAAAAACAGTCCAACTAGGACATCCATTTAATTAATTTATGTAGTGTGTGTGTGTGTGTGTGTGTGTGTGTGTGTCAGAAGACAATATGTGAGGGTTGGTTGGTTTGCCCCTTCGACAATCTCAGCAGCCCCACCTTATAGCTTTTAAGTGTGAGTTACAGTGATAAACTATTCTGGTCACTCAAAGCACTGTTATATGAAGCAAATAAATGCAATGCAAATAAAAGTCCAATCTATCCATCCTCAAATGGGTAAAGAAACAAATACATTTTCAGAATAATATTTGAAACAAATAGAATACATTCCAACAAATGGGAACAGTCCTTCATCAGCAGTCATTCAGCTCCTAGGAAGCTATGAGCACAAGAGTATACCGTTGTATCACTTTATAACTTTATTGTCTCAAAATTATTTCATTTACTGGAAAACAAAGACAATCCCTGGCATACACAAAGAGGGCCTATGTAATGGAAATGAGGCTTTAAACCATGAGTGCACTAATATGGAAATGGGTAGAGATGAATTTTTAGGGAACTGGGAATGACTACATGAAGGAGATTTTTACCAGCTCTGAACTTTAACAATGAGCTGGTTTATAGGGCACAAGAGAAGGAGAATATTATCATTTACAGGACAATTCATGGAAACGAATCTGGAGAAATTCTGTACTCTATGTTCTCCCGCAGTTTCAAGTTGCACATTGAAAACATACTCTAGGGTATGAGAACTTCTGTAACCTGCTTAGCTTTGTTTCATGGTAACATTTCCCCAAATTTCTTCTAGCAGTGAGCCTGCCTTCTCACCTCATTGAGCGCCAGTGAGCATTTAAAGTGCCCTGTTGGGGAATGCTTGTCCTGCAGTGGGGCAGCGCTGGGGCTGGGAGTGCTGTGAAGATGGCTGAGAGCCACTGCAGTACTGTCCTCTGTGAAACACTGCAGTGCTCCCACTGTGACCTCTAGTAACGACCCCATTGTGGTTTGTGCTCCCACAAGCAAGTCACACCCAGGGGAAACGAGAGGACCCTGTGTATTGATGTGTACATTCCAGGATGCTCTCAGTTTAAAGGCTTAAAATTTAAGATTAGGAATCTTTAGAACTAGCTTTGTTTGCAGAGTTAGACTTTATATAAATTGGTTTTTGATTTGCAAGTAGCAGAGACCCATGTCAATGATGTCAGGACACTGGAACAGCTGTCATAGTCATTCATAATGATATGAGAATAGAGGAAAGTCACCGGCTCCTGAGACCTGAAGTGGTTTTACCTCCAATATTGAGATTCTCAAACTTGTATAAACATAAATATTTGGAATTTGATTAGGTTGTAAGACTTCAAACATAATTACTACTCCTCGTATATGGAAGGAGTAGACTCTCAGGGACAGCTGACAAATGTTTGTTCATTGGGAATAAAAATTATTCAAATACAGAATGGTTGCTGTATTTGATGGTTGCATTTTCTTAAAACTAAAAAGTGCTTCTATTTTCACAAGATGTGTTTCAACCACGTAAATTCACTGGTAACAGATGAGTGAGCGCTGCAGCGATGGTCCCCACCAGAACGTTTTTCACCTTGACAACAAAGGCTGGACACAGACCAAGACAAAAGCCAGAGCAAATGTGATTATTTGAAAATGAAATCCTCCCTGTATAAATAAGACATTACGGGATTAAACAAAACTATCTGCTTTATATTGGCTTGTCTGGGCTTCTGGACACTGTTTGTGCTCCATTCATTGTATGAAGGCTGTACCTTACACCTTGAAAAGTTAGAGGATTTATACTAGCCCATGTGTGGGGATCTTATGAACGATTTAGTGCTGCAATTGTAAGTATGATTTCATTGTTCACAATGTCTATACAACAGGAGAATTTTCATCTGCACAAAGCAAGGTAAATGACAGAAATTTGAATTTACTGCTCAGGCAGGAGCAGTGTCAGACCAGGTATAGATTATCAATTATTTGTTTAGTAAGATTTTTTTCTCTTCCTTTCCTTTTTTTCTTATTATTTTTATGAATTTTCATATATTTCTGGAATCATCTTGAAATACAAAAGACAAATGGTCTGAAGTGTTGGTGATTTTATTAGTTCTTGATAGAAACTCAAAATACCAACTCAAGGTAAAGACTCTAGCCATTTCTTCTCATAATGCAGGAAGAAGTAATAACCTAAAGCCATTTCTGCTCTGCAGTGTGAGGAATCCCTTCTCCCCACACCTACTTCACCACTCTCCCTTCCTCTCCTGTCCAGTTCCACTTTCTGTAGTCTCCATTCAGTGTCTAATTTTTATTATTGAAATTCACCTGGGCCTTTGGTTGTACAATCACACTCTGTAGCATCCACCATGCATGTACTGTGGGCTGCTTACTTATAGTACATTAAGTGAGCCAAGCTATATTTTTATGTGCCTTTCAAATTCCCTATTAGAGTTTCATTTTCTAATTCACTCTGGGGTGTTTCCAATGGACATTTGTGAAGAACTACATAGAGAGGCGAACCAAAGACAGTTACTACATTCGAGTTTAGATTCAGTGACTGAAGGAAGGTATGAATGATTTCTGCTGTGGGACTAGGGTTGTGGCATTCTGCAAAATAATGTAGTGAATCAAGGAAATGGATCATTTTTTTAATTTTTTATTTATTTATTTTTATGTGTATGAATGTACTGTCTGCATGTAGGTTTGTGCACCCGTGTTGTGCAATGCCGTGGAAGTCAGAAGAGGGTGTCGGATTCCCCTGGAACTAGAGTTCTCTTGGAATTGGAGTTACAGACAGTTCTCAGCCGCCACGTGGGTGCTGGGGATCAAACCTGGGTCCTCTGCAAGAGCAGTCGGAGCTCTTAATCACTAGGCCATCTCTCCAGCCCCGGAAATGGATCATTTAGTACTCTGACATTCTGTGGAGAGTCTAGAAGTCAGAGTTCTCTTCAGTCCAAAGGTCTGAAGAGTCTAGGTCTATGTCATGGCTCTGAACTTATATTCTGCTTTATTCCAGAGAAAAGTCTTCTCATCTGTGGTCATATGGGATACTCTCCAATCACCAGAAGCTCAAATTTATGCCCTCATGAAGTGCATACACTAAAGGAAGAGTGATGCTATTGAAGACAAACTTTAGTGCAAAGTGCTCAACTGTTTTCTTGAGAATGTAGTTTTCTTTCTTTTTTTTTTTTTTTTCCTTTTTAATGCATAAGCCTGGTTTTCTTACAAGGCTGATGATATGTCACTCTGAAATGATTTCACCAAAGTCTTAAGATTTTTATTTGGCTACTTTCTGTCGAATTGTTTACTGAAATACTCATAAACCTTAGGGAAATGTATTGAATATTTTTTAAACACACACAAGACTGATCTAAGCCAAGGGCTTTAAAAATATTTCATTTAACATTTTTCTTTTATGTGTATAAGTGCATTGCCTGGATGTATGTAAGTGCACCCATGTCATATGATGCTCACAGAGGTCAGAAGTGGCCACTGGATCCCCTGAAACTGGAGTTACAGACAGTTGTTAGCCTCCTTGTGGGTGCTGGGAATCAAACCTGCGTCCTCTGTAAGAACAACCAGTGCTCTTAAGGGTTGAGCCATCTCTCCAGCCTTGCTAAGGACTTTTAAATGTATTTAAAAATAATTTTGAGAGGCTGGATGTACTGCACACACCTTTAATCCCACCAGATTAAGCAGAAACAGGCAGATCTTGGTGACAGCAAAGCCAGTATGGTCTACATAGCCAGTTCCAAGCTAGCTGGGGCTGTAGAGGGAACCCGTCTCTCAACAACACAACACAAAACAAAATGAACAATCAAGAAATAACTTTAAGCTTGTAGTAGGCATGCTACAACAGTGAAAAGAAATTTCCTACATTTTTATTTACTAGTTTAAATATTTTCTTCCCTTTATATTATCAGCCCATTCTCTATACAGAGACAGGTTTTTTTTTTCCCCCCTTCAGAAACACTTTGTAAACATGATGCTCCTTTAGCTTAAAATACTTTTCTACTTCTGGACATATATTGTTCTCAGAGTCATTGTAGAATTAGGGAATCCAGGAAATTTAATATTGACAAAAATGTTAATATGTAATACAATATTGTATATGTCCCACTAAATCTTTAAGACATTTTCACACATGACAAAATCTTTTTTGTCTCATACTGTTTTATTCCTTTTTTAAATGTTTTTGTTTGTTTGTTTTTTATTTATTTATTTTCATATGTGTATGAATGTACTGTCTGCATGTAGTTTTGTCTACCCATGTCCTGCAATGCTGTGGAGGTCAGAAGAGGGTGTCAGATTCCCCTGGAACTGGAGTTAAAGATGGTTCTCAGCTGCCATGTGGGTGCTGGGGATTGAACCCAGGTCCTCTGCAAGAGCAGTTGGCGTTCTTAACCTCTAGGCCATCTCTCCAGCCCCATACTGTTTTATTCTTTAACAGATTCAAATACACATATTTATTGTACATCTACTCTAGCTGGAGGAAGATAATTTTTCTTATCATTTATGTGTACTTAGTCTATATCTTTATAACAAAAAAATGAATAACAACTGAGAAATAATTAGCATGCATACATGGGAGGAACCCCAAGAAACTAGCAATCTAAAGAAGAAAATTTCATAGTCTGTAATAGGCTTCTGTCACAGAATGGCACAGACTGGGTACCTTACAGTGAACAGAACTGTCTCATTACTGTGGAGAGCAGAAAATGCAAGACCCAGGGGCGGAATCTGATGAGGCCTTCTTCCTATGTCGTAAGCTGCTGGGAGGCATCACATGGGTTGGAGAGCAAGGAGCTGAGCCGGCTTTTATAATAAACCCATTCCCTCAATAGTAGCATTATTCCATCCAGGAAGGCAGAACCTTTGTGACCCTATTACCTCTATTGCCCTATCTCTCAGTACTATAGCGTTTAGCATGAAGTTTGCAAGACAGACATTGCTGGACATATTTGAACCAGACCATCCGCTGCTGAAGGGCATGTGGAAAGATTAATTTTGACAGGATTTTGACAGGAACAGTGTCTTTAAACAAAGTGAAAGTTTGTTGCAGAACTCATGTCATTGCCTTCTCCACTGATAAACGTGATTTATTTTCTTTGATTTATTTGGTGGCACCAAAAGATTGAACCAATGGCCTCTCATGTGCCAGGAAAGTGTTCTGTCTACCACCAGGCTGCACCCCTGTTCCTCCTGTGACTCAGCCATTCTTCCTCACTGTGCAGATAGGGAGACACCTTCCAGATGGGCATTTCCTTTAGGGGGAGCTTCGATTATGTTCAAAATTTCTGTAGGTTAATCTAGCCAGCTGGGTGTGCATACCTGTAATCCCAATATTCTAGACGTAAAGGCAGAAGCATCAGGAGTTCAAGGTTCTCCTCAACTACACAGAAAGTTTGAAGGCAGACTCTGATACATGAGACCCTGTCTCCAAAGAAAAGAAAGCTCGAAAATAATTCTTATGCCAAAGAGGCATGTTTGGGGGAAAAAAAAAATATATATATATATATATTATATATATTCTATTATCCTTGCATCCTACAATCATATTTTGGGGATACTATGTCCTTAATTCTATTGCCAATAAGTACAAAGTATTCTTTGTGATGGGTAAATAATTCTTTTTCTTAATTTTTTATTGATTTTTTTATGAGTTTCATACATAATTTTTCAATCCTTCTCAATTATGTTATACCTGCTTTTCCCTAAGCACCCTCCCCAGGCCCCCCACCTCACCGAGTTTGAAAACATTCTATCATTTGTGCTCGAGCCCGTTGTGCCAAACTACTCCCCTGGCCCTCTCCTCAGTGCCAATTCACTCCCTTTCCTAAAGAAGGCCAGGTCTTCTCACCCAACCCCCATCTGTTGCCAATATTTCCTCAGCCAAGGTTGTGCTCTGCTACTCTTTTCTGCAGCTCTGTATAGAGTTTTTGTCCAGGTGAGCTTGCATGGGTCTTGTACATGCTGATACCAATGCTGTAGGTTCATATGAACCAGGTCCCAGGAGCTTGTAGGATTCATTTCCATTTCATCTTGCATCGCCTCCCTGCTTTTTACAATCTTTTCACACCCTTTTCCACAATGTACTCTGAGCCCTGGGTGGTTGAAGCTGAATATAGGTGACAAAAAAAATTAATTCATGTTCATGTACTACTGCCTTTATCGACAATGGTTTTCCTTTGCTTCACTGTTCTGAGGTAATGGGGATAAAATTCAAAAGCACAGTTCAAATTCAGTCAGGTTATTGGTAATCTCTTGTTTGGGGAGTAAAACCTAAGAAAAAGATAAAACTCAAAGTTACTGAGTTAATGATATTTGGAGTTTGAAGTGAAAAATTACTTAATGTCAATATATAGTTACTTGTTATAAACGGTGTAGGAATATTTATGGAAGACAAAAAAAAAAAGTGGGTCTTCCTCGCCAGATGGTTATGGGAAAGAGGTTCTATTCCTCTGTGAATCTCACTGTCAGCTTCCTTTGCTCACGATAGTGCCCCCTGTCATTTCCTTCCGTAGTTTACTTATTTGAACCCTTTTCACAGTAACAGTCACCTACATTCTAATGACGAGAGAGAGAGAGAGAGAGAGAGAGAGAGAGAGAGAGAGAGAGAGAGAGGTTTTTAAAAATCAATTAGTCACCAATCCTTTATCCACATGGAACTTCTACTTTACTTTGAAAGTTCAGTTGTACTAGAATTATCCTGACCTTTGGAGTCAAACCGATGCTAAATTTTGGTTCCAAATTTCACAAATGACATGATTTGGGTTAATAATTAAATATTCTTCATACAATAACTATTTATCAAATTGGGGGCACTAATAGTAAGGAGGATGACCTTGGACCCCAACTGCCTGGTTTCAGTGAACTCTTCTGAACTAACGGACCTTGAGATTAGTGACTTGTTGCAAAGTTGAACTTATTTTCTGTTAAAATGAATGAATATGGTAACTTCTCATTTGGATTATTCTAGACTGAAATCATGTGCATTTAACAGGCTCAGAGGATGTAACAAATGTCTAATACATGTGAATAATCCTTAGTAAAACTCTAGTCCTAACAATCACTCAAGCAAAACACTTGTTATAGATACCAAGTCAGTCTCTGCACCTTCCATTGTTATTGTTCTCCTCTGTGCTCCTATGCTGTGTCTTCCTTTAACTTGTTAGGCAAAAAATTAGTTAAAGCCTGTCAGCATTGTGAGGTTTATCTTTTGCCTCTTCTTTTCAAGATTTACTTTTCAAAAAAAATCAAGTCTTAGCTGGGCTTGGTGGCAGACATCTTTAATCCCAGCACTCAGGAGGCAGAGACAAGTGGATCTATGTGAGTTCAAGCCAGCCTGGTCTACATAGTGAGTTCCAGGCCAGCTGGGGCTACAAGGAGACCCTGTCTCAAAAAAAAACCCACCAAAAAAATCAAGTCTTTATGCAAAGGGTAAGAGTAACCATGAAAGAAGAATGGTTTGGAGAAGGTGAGCAGAAGTTTGTCTGGAGTGAGGGAGACCCTGTCTCAAAAGACAAAAAAAAAAAAAAAGAAAAGTAAATACACGGACCACCAAGTTAGAATTTGCTCCATTCAGATAAACTCCACTGTCTCTCCCAGAGTTTCCAGTCTTCACAATTTATCTTTCATCAGTAGAGACAGCAGGTCTAAACGAGGAAAAAAAAAAAGATGCTTGTTTCATCTAGGAGCCCATAGTGATGCTGGTCACCTTTTTTTTGCAAATTTGGATCATATTTAGATTCCTTCCCATATCCGCACTTTTTCCTACTCTCACTAATATATATATATTGACACACACACACACACATATATATATATATATATGTGTGTGTGTGTCAAGTTTGTGTCTCTAAATCCCCTTTGGAGTGGATTCAGTCACTGGAGCCTGTCAATCTACCAAGAGTCTCATCCTTAAACAGGCTGACTACCCCTTCCCAGCAGCCTCCAGTTGACAATAGTTTGACAAGCAGGGTTGGAGTTTCTTACCTACTTCCCCATGTCTATGCTGGTATTTTGTCTGACTTGAGATTATGTGAGACTTGTCCCTGCTATTAACTTTGCTGTGAGTTTCTATGAGCACATGCCCAGTTGTCTAGAAAATTGTTTCCTCTTGGTCACCTGTTGAATAATTCATAGGCTGAGCCTGGTGAAATCAAAGAGGAGGATTAGGGGACTGAAAGACATGCAGCTTAGCATCGTACCCACTGTGCAGTCACACCTCACTTATGGAACACAAATGTTAACACTGGACAGGAACCTGGTGTCATTCTAGTACAGTCATTGCCTTCTGCAGAGTCATGGAGAAATCAAGCGACTATGAAAGTTGCTCAATGATGAGGGGCAGACTTTGATAAAAGCCTTTGTTTTCTGTTAGCACTGTACTAGCCTCCCACGGGCATTGTAGGCTTTTCAGTGATACTTTTAAATGTTCACCATCCATTGATACATTTTATATAATTCTATTTTACTTTTATATTTTATGCATTTATCTACAAATAGTCAATAATCATCTTTATGTTTTCCATCTACATGTTTTATTAATTAGGATTTATTAATTTTGTCTTTAAAAACTTAAATTGTAGTTCATATAAGTCCTTAAGTAATACAGATATTTTCAATTATTTGCAAAAGAGTTTGATAATTAGTTTCAAAAATAAGACTTCACTGAATTTATCGAATGGTCAGATAAGAGTCAAAAAGCCACAGAGGAAATGCTGATCACTGCAGAGAGCAGGCTGGGTGTGACATCCTTGTCCTATGTAAGTGAGCCGACTTGTTTCTAACATTTAGAGCTTCTTTCCTTCGCATAAAAGAGGAAGATCCTGCACGTGTGATGCTTCAATGTGTTAGAAAAGATGAGAAACATACAAAATCATGTAATTATAAAGGGAATGCATAAAATGTGATATTACATAAAATGTGAATGATATTAAGGAATTCTGCAGTTGTTCTACATGGAGCAAAATGGGTTTTCTCTGGTACTAGATACAGTGGTACAGATAAAGAAGGAAGCAGGCTGCAGCCTGGAAATGAGGAATAAGAGTTAGAAAGTGCATGTTTATATGATAAGTACACTTGGCAGATAATGCTAGGCAGACAGTGTTGGAAAAGACTATTAAATTCTTGAATACAAAGCCAAGTCATAACAACTTACGTAATTAGACTGAGAGGCAACTTAAAATGAATGGTATGTTGAACTTGAAATTTGTAATATATTTGCCCTTAAACAACTGTAGGGCGACATGTATTTATCTTATATAATAGAATGGAAACCATGTTCCTTTTATGTAGTTTCCCTCCAATTGCATCAACTTGCAAACCTCCGGCAGAATTTCACAACTGAAACCCTAAAGTCCTCACAGCCCAGTTACAGCATCACATGGATCCTGGCATTGGAGTTTTATTACCACACAGGGAGAAGGGAGACAGCAGAGAAGAAGGAAATATTGCTTAAAGATGGACAGAGGGTGACATTTCAAAGGAGGATTGCGTGATGAGGGAACTGAGCTAATGCCACACTCAGGCTATGAGATGAAGGAGCAAATATCTCCTCAGTTCCCTAGGGATGGTCCCTCCTTGTATACTTTCATGTACATTATCATCATCACATATTTATGCTTTGACTTCCTAATTCTGACTGTTCCTCTTTCCTATTTAATATTATGTGCAGTGTGGAGCAGGATGAGAACAGACATCCAAGAGTAGAAGGTGTGGTTTGGAGTGAACAACCTGTGTGTCACTCTGCTTTCCCTCTTCCTGTGTGGGCCTGTCTATCTAACCTCAAGTGCATTTCCATCCAACAGACAGGCAAAGACATTAAAACTACACACACACACACACACACACACACACACACACACAGCGAAGGGGTAAAATACCAGAAGGACTTCTGAATCTTTTAAAGAAATATTGGTAGGAAAAGGGTATTATTAGAATCAAGCGTGTCCCCACTCCTATCCCAAGCAAGATGTACAGCTTTGGACACTGTGGAGGACAGAGCTCCAGTCTGAAGATCAGGGAACTGTTAGCTGAGAGGCATGCCCCATCCTGCTCCCCTGCATGACGTATTGGGGCAGATGTAGGAAGCCTTCTTTTGTGCCAAACAGGGACCATGCGGCCCTGCTAAGGGGACGGGGACACAGCACTTGCCACCAGCTGCTGTAAGGAGCTGGCCTCTCAGAGACTAGCCGGCTACTTCCCCTAGCCTGACCTGAAAGGTACTTCCAACTCAGGCCCTTAGCCTGGACCCATGAGACATGTGTTCCACTCTTGGCTGTGACTTCCCACCTGCCCAGATACTACTGACCCCTGGACAGGAATTTCCAGGCTGATGGCTGTTGGCCTATCTTCAGCTTATGTCCACTCACAACACCAGCTACCCAAATTGGTGGTCTGCACAGGGACCTCTTTCCAACCCACTGCCCACCTGAATGAAATGCAGGCCACCTTGGCCTGTATACACACAATAATTTATAAAAATGATGGCCAGGAATTCCGTGATGATGTTACTGGGAAATTCAAATTTACTCCTTGATACAGCCTGTTTTTATAAACCAAATGACATCAGTTCCCAGAGCCAATCATAGGCCCCCAACTCCAGGCGGCTGCACACCGTTGCCCCACCCAGCATCACCCAGCTAGGCCACGTTGTTTGCTCCTCCTTGGGGTGGGGTCAGACCCTCAGCCAAGAAGTGCACTGAGGTGTGCTAGCTGAGAACTAGCCCCCAATTCAAACTGGATCTTCCTATAGGCAGAAGAAAATGTTTAACTACAGTGGCCCTGTGGAGTCATCACACATTCTGAACAACAGTGAATGGACAGTCCTACTTTGTCGCTAATAAAGTATTAGGGTGGGTGTATTCCTGGACCTCAGAGGGACACAATAAGTGGAAAATGACTGGCAGAGGGTGGTAAGGGAAAGCGGGTCTTTCTATGCACTGGCATTGCCAGTCATCTTTTCCTTTCCTCTAATCATTCTGAATCACATTTTGGAAGGAAAAGAAATAGGAATAAGAACTTCCCACTGCTGGATGATGCAATTTAAAGAAAGAGTAGTTTGACTGGGCTTTTGAAGCTGTCTTGGCTCTTTCCCTATTCTATAAGTTCTTGTAGAATCAAATTACCAGAAGAAGCTTTGACATGATGGTGTCACAGCTACAAAGGAAACAACAAAATTACATTTCCATTTGTTTGTTTGTTTGTTTTTTGTTTGTTTGTTTGTTTGAGTCAGGGCTTCCCTGTAGCCTCAGCTAGCCTGGAACTTGCTATGTAGACAAGAGGTTCATCTGCCTCTGCCTCCTGAGTGCCAAGATAAAAAGCATATGTCCTTATGCCAGGCTTTTTATTCTCCCACAAAGTCACATTTATTAAGGCACACAATTCAATTGAATTCAATTCCCAGACATTAATTTTGATAGTATCTGATTGTTTGTACTATAATTATAACGGAAGTTTGAATAAATTGACCACAAAATCAAACTTCTCCCATGAGACATCCCTAAAGTCTTCTCTGCAGACTTAATTCTATGAAAGGAAGACAGGATAGACAGTTAACCTAGAGCTTTCATTCTGTAGCTATGGGTGCTCTTAGGGTTTAAGTTAGATGGCTGTTTTCACTAAGCAAGGCCACAGTAGTAAGGGGCAAGACTAGGATGCAGGATTACTTACTGATTTGTCAACAGAGGCATTGCTTCTTGTAACACCATCTGTCACTTTTCCACACATACATGTTTCAGCTTCCAGTGGGAAGTGTGATAAGCAAGCTTGATACACATGTTCTTGTTAGTGTTCTGTTCAGGCAAATTTGCCTGTGTTTGAGGAGCCAGCCTTTCTCTAATCTTGCTCCATATGCATTTGTAGTGCCTGAGCCCTCCTGTAACTTCAGGGATGGTTATGTATGTAATCTGATCTGGCTAACCAGATGACTTCAATCCCTGAAAGACTGGTATAAGGTTAGACTGAGGTCCCCCTTAAGCTAGTCAGCACACTGTCCAAGGCAATTACGGGAAGTATAGAGTTGATCACTGATGTTTATACATAATCAATGAGTCTTTAAGAAAGTAATTAGTGTGTAGCTTTGGTTTTATGTCCTGCTCTCTTCTGTAAACACACAGTCAGCCCTCCAATTCTACAAGTTTAACATGAATTAATCTTACCGACCACAGACTGGAAGCATTTACAAAAACCCACAACCCAGCATCTACACTACACATGTACAGACTTTTAGGCTTATTACTATTACCTAAGTAATATAGTACAATCTATACAGCTTTTAAATTGTATTATATAAGTAACGAAGAGGTGATGTAAAGTACAGCAGAGGATGCATACACATCCTATACTTATATAAGAGAATTGAATGATCAGCATGTTATGGTATCCATGGGGTTCAACTATAATAAATGAGGGAGTTCTCTTATGACTGTGTGAAAATTTCTATTTACTAATTTCATTTAAAGAGATTAAACAGCTTTTTTCTTTACTTTTTTGTTTAGAGGCATTGTTGTACTATTTATACTGGCTGGCCTGGAACTCACTATGGAGATCAGGCTGGCCTTGAACACACAGAGACCTGCCTGCCTCTGCCTCCTAAAGGCTGGGATTAAAGAGGTGCATCACCACCCCAGGCCTAAAACGTTCTTTATAATGGTAAAATTTCATGTATTTGAAGCCCATATTTCTTAAAGGGACTTTTTGATTGCTTCAGGTTGACAGCTTTTTGTTCAAATGGGAAGTACTTAGAAAATGAAACAATATAAAGTTACAGTACTCACTAAAGGATATTATTAAAAAACAAAGATGGGAAAAATATAGAGACTTTCAAATGGCCTTAGTTTTCAGGAAAGAAATACAGATGGGGGATGGAGAGATGGCTCAGCAGTTAAGAGCACTGGATGTTTTTGCAGAGGATCTGGGTTTGATTCCTAGCACCTACATGGTGGTTAACAACTGTCTATAGCTCCGGTTCCAGGGGAATCCAATGCCCCCTTCTGACTTCCACAGGCACTACCCGATGTAGGCAATACACTCATACACAAAAGTAAAAATAATAAATAAAATACTAGAAAAAAGAAAATACAGAATGGCTAAGGCTGACAACTCAAAAGGTATTGGGGATTCCATTTGTAAGCATAATGGCTAAGGCTGACAACTCAAAAGGTATTTGTAAGCAGAGTAGAAGTGACAGTGGGGTACATCCAACCTTTCATGGGATCAAGGGCAAGAGCAAATGGATGTTACAAAGCATAGCATGTATATTGATGGAAACTGCTTTCTTTTAACTTCAGAGTTTTCTTAAGAAGTACTGAATCAATCTAATATGTGAATACATGCTCCTGAGAGAGGAAAGCATCTCGTCCTTCCCTAACTAAGCCTAAGTCCCTCTAGACATCTTACTACCATTCAAATTACCTGAAATGCATTCTGTCTACACATCCTGACTTCAAAACAGCAACATTTCACATGTCATAGGGCATAGGCTTTGTTGGTAGTACATTTTGGGTAATATACCAATATTTTCCTGATTAATTCTTAAAAAATTGTATTTTAGAAATGTATGTCCTTGAATCAAAAAAAAAATCTATGAAATGATAGTTTTGAAATTAAAAACTACCCAAACCAAAAACCTTTTGATGACTAATAGTTTTCAATAATGTAAAAGTTTTGTTACATAATTAAATTAGTTAAAATATGACCAATTATATAAATTTCAATAAAAGTAAATTATATAGGTATAACTATATGATATCAGTGTAATGTATTAAGTTCATAAGATGTTAAAAAATGATTAGCTATTAGCTACCTATTGTAGGCTAGAAATATTGCAGTTTAGAATACAGGCAGCAGTGAATACTCCATGCAAAGGCAACATTATTACACAGCTTTGCTAAGGTATAAGAATAGATGTGGAGGTCAGATGTTGGACCAAATTCGGGTTCTACTTTCTGTCATGCTTCAAAAGGATAAGGTCTGCTTGTTAGAACACAGGCTTATAGCTTTAGGCCAAATGCCATAACCTGAATCAGATGATACATGTGTCCTTGTAGCCTTCTCCAGGATGGAGAGTTAAGAAGCAGGCTATGATGTGAATTTGAATTTCGGGTTCCTGACTTTTCAATACTCTTTGTGATAAATGTTATATTGAAAAAAATCATGTTATATGAAACTTTCTGCCACCCTCTGACAGATTATGAAACGTTAGCTCTTTCCTTTCTTGTGGGAGATTTGATACGGAGAATGCTCATGGTCATTGCTGGGGAGGTTGCTCTCATGGCTGCTCTGTAAAGAGGGTTCTCATGGTGGCCACATGTCTCTCTTTCTCTCCCTATCTCTCACTTTTCTCATTCTTTTTTATTTATTTTTTTTATGTGTATGAATGTACTGTCCTGCATGTAGGTCTGTGCACCTGTGTCGTGCAATGCTGCGGAGGTCAGAAGAGGGTGTCGGATTCCCCCGAGACTGGAGTCAAAGGTGGTTCTCAGCCAACATGTGGGTGCTGGGGGTTGAACCTGGGTCCTCTGCAAGAGCAGTTGGCACTCTTAACTGCTACGCCATCTCTCCAGCCCACTTTTCTCATTCTTAATGAAGCATCTAATCAGGCTTTAAAGAGAATGCTCTCCTTCCCTCCTCAAGGCCCAGTCATAGGCTTGAAGCTCTTCCATTCTCATAACTCTTACACATGAAGGAAATAGACATATGTCAGCTTCCTGTCTAGACTGATCACTGTTGTTGTTTTTCTTTTTTATTTAATTCTATTTATTTATATAATAGGGTCCATGATACTTCACTGTAGTAGTAACTTGGAGCTTTAAAGAACTTGTTTTGCATTGAATCTGTATATCAATTTGGGTGAAATGGACATTTTTACTATATTAATTTTCCCAATCCATGAGCATGGGAGATCTTTCCATCTTTTGATGTCATTTTCAATTTCCTTCTTCAGGGGTTTAAAATTTTTGTTGTAGAGGTCTTTGGTATCTTTGGTTAAGTTTGTTCTCAGGTATCTTATTGTTTTTGAGGCTATTCTGAGTGGGAAGGTCTTTTTATATTCTTTCTCCACTTGTTTATTGTTGGTGTAAAGAAAGGCTATTGATTTTTTAGGTTAATTTTGTAGCCCAGCACTTTACTAAAACTCTTAATCATTTCTAGAAGTTTTCTGGTAGAGATTTTAGCATCTCTTAGGTAAACTATCATATCATCTGCAAAAAGGAATAGCTTAACTTCTTTTCTGATTAGTACTCATTTAATTTCCTTTTCTTGTCTTATTGCCCTAGCAAGTGTTTCAAGCACTATGTTGAAGAGGAGTGGTGATAAGGGGCAGCCTTGCTGGGTTCCTGCCTTTAAGGGAAATGGTTCCAATTTTTCTCCATTTAGGGTAATATTGGCAGTAGGTTTGCTATATATGGCTTTGATCATGTTGAGGAATGTTCCTTTCAGTCCTATTCCCTCTAGGACTTTAAACATGAAGGGATGTTGGATCTCATCAAAGGCTTTTTCTGAATCAATTGAGAAGATTGTATGGTTTTTGTCTTTCAGTCCATTTATATATTTTATAATATTTATTGATTTACGTATGTTGAACCGTCCCTGCATTTCTGGTATGAATCCAACTTGATCATGATGGGTGATCTTTTTGATATGGGTCTGTATGCAATTTGCAAGTATTTTGTTGAGATTTTTTGTATCTATGTTGATATACAGATTCAACAGAATCCCAATCAAAATCCCTATGAGCTTCTTCACAGACTTGGAAAAAAAATCCTTAAATTCATATGGAAAAACAAAAGACCTGAATAGGTAAGCAACCCTGAGTGAAATATATAATGCAAGGGTGTGGTGGTTTGAATGAGAGTGTCCCCCCATAGGCTTTAAGTATTCAGACATTTTGTCTCCAGTTGGTGGCACTGTTCTTAGAGATCTTAGAAGGTGTGGCTGTGCTGGAGGAAGAACGTTATTGGGGGCAGGCTTAGTGAGTTTAACAAGCCTTGAAATCTCCAGCCTCTCCCTCTCTCTGCTTCCTGTGCTCATTGCGAGATACGAACCTTGGCTTGCTGCTCCAGCCCCAGCTACCATGCTTCCCACCACAATGGACTCTGATTCCCTGGAACCATCAATTGTAAGCTCAAATAAACTCTTCCTTTCATAAGTTCCCTTGCTCATGGTGGTTTATCACAGCAACAGAAAAGTGACTAATACAAGGGGGGATTACCCTACCAGACTTCAAACTATATTACAGGGCCATAGTCATAAAGACAGCCTGGTACTGACACAAAAACAAACCTGTTGACCAATGGAACAAAATTGAAGATCCAAACTTGAGCTCATACAATTTCAGCCACCTCATATTTGACAAAGGGGCAAAAAACCTTCAATGGAGGAAGGATATTATCTTCAGCAAATGGTGCTGGCAAAATTGGATCATTTGTAGAAGAACAAATTTAAACCCATACCTCTCACCCTGTACAAAAATAAACTCCAAGTGGATCAGATCTCAATGTGAAGCCTGAAACCCTGAAGGTAATACATAAAAAAAGTTGGCAACAACCTACAAGACATAGGTGTAGGAAAAGACTTTCTAAATCAGACAGCAGCTGCACAGGAAGTAAGGTCAACAGTTGACAAATGGGACCTCATAAAACTCAAACGCTTCTGTACAGTGAAAGAAATGATCAAGGAGGTGAAGAGAAAACCTAAAGAGTGGGAGGAAATCTTTACCAGCGGTACACCTCACAGAGCATTAACATCAAGAATCTATAAACTAGTCAAAAAACAAAGAAGTAAGAAGACAAATGACCTACACACAAGATGGAGTAAAGAGCTGAACAGAGACTTCACCAGTGAGGAATTAAAGATGGCTGAGAAACATCTTAAAAAGTGTTCAACAACATTAATAATTAAGGAAATGCAAATTAAAACCACTCTCAGATATCATCTCACTCCAATATAGCTAAGATCAAGAAAACAAAAGACAACAGATGATAGAGAGGTTGTGGGGAAAGGGGACAGTCATCCACTACTGGTGGGAATGTAAACTTGTACAGTCACTTTGGAAAGCAGTGTGGAGAACCCTTAAATGACTTGGAATGAGCTTACCACCTGACCCAGTCATACCACTCCTGGGTATATACCCCAAAGACTCATCCTGCCGCAAAGATACATGCACATCCATGTTTATTGCAGCTCTCTTCACAATAGCAAAGAGCTGGAACCAATCCAAATGCCCCTCAATAGATGAGTGGATGACAAAAATGTGGTACATCTACACAATGGAGTACTATTCAGCATTAAAGAAAGATGGCATTATGAACTTTGCAGGTAAATGAATGGAGCTTGAAGACATTATGCTAAGTGAAGTAACAGTCTCAGAAAGACAGATAATTATTCCCCTCATTTGTGGATGCTAACACCAAATCCCCCAGATGAAAGGCAAGCTGAATAACATTATTGCTATATTTCTGTTTATCTGAAAGTAACTATGTTGTTATAATATGAATCTCTGAATGGGCTCTAGAATACACCCAACAGTTATTTTTCAGACTCTGTAATTACTGTATATGGGTGGAGAGTATGTATCCATATTTTAGAGTAATATAAAATTAATGGAGGAAAATGTGAATTCCTAAACATAAAAAAAAGACTGAGAGAAAGATGCAGGACATTTAATGGCAGAATGCATGATCTGGGGTGGGGTGGGGTGGGGGGAAGGGAAAGGAGAATATGCCTGAACAGAATTGAAAAGTGATGTCTGAAATACACAAAATATCAATTAAAGAACTTGTTTTAGTGCATGGAGCATAACGAGCTCTTAAGTAGTATTTACCATTGAGCTGGGTGACATGATTATTGTAGTATCTTAACATATCAAGCTGGGTCTTTAAAAAAATGTGTAGAATTTTGAAAGTAAAGGAGCTTGCTGAAAGTACATTCTCTATTCAAAGGGAATTTCTGGAGCAAAGGCGGGAAGAGCTGGGTCAGATAGAGCAGGAAATATGTAGACAGGAAATTTGAACAGTGAAGTGAGGCAAGAAGATGTTGGTCCTTGAAAACCAAGCAGAGGACCTTGCTCTTAGGATTGTGGATCAAGTTAGCAGTTGCAAACATAAAGGGAAAATGAAAAGTTATGGGAGAGAATTTATCCCAGAAGCCTATAAAAAAAGCGCTAGAAGGGATGAGAATAAAAGGCAGGCTGCAGAGGACATGCAACAATAAAGGCCATTGTAGCTGAGGACTCAAGGGAAGCACTAGAGCAGAGAGGCTGGTAGCCATTTTCCTGTTGATTTATCTTCTAGAATCACAGTTGTTGCCCTCTAGTGAGCACTTAGCATGTCTGTCACATAGAAAATGTGAGACAGCTGATGGTGAGTTTAAAGTTAAAAAAAAAAAAAAAGAATCTCTAATTGTGGCACAATGTATTTTGATTTAGAATAGAGTGCCCTTTGCACCTATAAGCTCCATATCAGTGAATTCAACTACCCAGGGACTAATATTGTGTGGTGTTGCTGGCATAGAGCAGGTAAATGGACTTATCACAGTTGTCAGGGGTCTTTCCTGGCCATTGTTCTCTGAATGGTGCCATAGAATTACTACTTACACAGAATTTACATTGCATTACATAGGGAGTAATTTAGAAGTGATTTAACATGTATGGGAGGATGTGTGTAGGTTAGATGCAAATACTATATCAGATTAGCAGCTTTGAGTTTAGATCATCTTTTGTGGATCCTGGAAACAATTCCTCTTGGATAGTGAGGGACAACTGTGTTTCCTCATTTCATATGGTGGGATAAGTATTTGATTGTATGTCCTTTAATTTTCTTAAATATTGCAGAAGTATACTCTCTTGACTTCTCTATTCTCTCATTGGCAGACTGAAGATAAAACTGGAGTGTGCATAAGATCTTTAGATGGATGGACACCTGATTAGATGTCTCCAAAATTACATTGATAAAGAGATATTAGAATGTGGCCCACGCCTTTAATCCTGGCACTTGGGAGGCAGAGGCAGGCAGATCTTTGTGAGTTCAAGAGTGAGTTCCAAGACAGCTGGGGCTACAGGGAGACCCTGTCTTGAAAAAAAAAAAAAAAAAAGAATTTAGACAGACTTCTATAATTAAAATTAACTCCTGCAAGATTAAATATGAGACGTGAGAAAGAAGTAGCAGATTCAAGAGACCTAACTACAAGAAGACTGTTATCATAGCAGCATTCTGTGGGGACGTTTCTCACATGACAGAGGTCCTTGTCTCAGATCTAGTTTCTCCCTAGCCCTTTGCAAGGCTGGAGGCTCATGGTAGACCATATTTGGTGAAGACCCACAAGAGAGTACTGAGCAGAGGGATCTGCATGAAAGCGGTTTCCTATGGCTGTTTAACACTAAGCCGCAGTAATTTATAAGCCATGGTCTCCACAGCTCATACTTGCAAGCTTGAAATCTTGTGGTTTACTCTTTTCCCCTTCAGTGAGCTCTGAATATAACTTGGAAAAAAGTTAGCAAAGGTTTTGTGACAAAGCAATGTACAAATATGAATTTACTACAAGTAACAAAATGACCAAAATGTGTAATGCTTGTGACTTTTTTAAGGAAAACAGTCATTAAATATGCATATTTCATTATACATACTTGTCATTCTCCCAGCTGTTTGACAGTGATGTGTACAATATTACAGTAAAATGTTTGCTTACAGTTACTAAGTACTGTCACTTACTTAGGCCGGATTGGACTTCCAAAAGATCTTACCTGCCCTGTTCAAAAACACAGGGAGTTCTTGTGTTATGAAGGTTCGACTTACAGTTTCTCAAATTGTTAAGATGTGATAGCAATACACATTTGATGGAAACTATATTGCTGGTGCTGTGGCTCCCAGTCAGCTACATGATCATCTGCGTAAACAACCAATCCTGTAACCTACAGTGTAATATCATCAGTAATTTTAATGGGATATCCAGTAGTTATTATAAAATAAGCTTTCTTATATTGTAGACCATGCTAAACTAAACTGTGACGTTTAGTATATCAATTTTTCTAAACACATTTTCAACTTAGGTTTATCTAGGACTCTAACTCATTAGGCCTGTATGTAAGACCTTCAACTGCTGAGTCATCTTGCTGGCCAGGATTTGAGTGTTTTTTTGTTGTTGTTGATCGATTGGGTTGTTTGTTTTGTTTTGTTTTTGAGATAAAGTTTCCCTGTAGCCATAGTTGAGCTGGAACTTGCTATGTAGGCCAAGCTGGTCTCAATCTTTTTTTTTTTTTTTTTTTTTTTTTTTTTTTTTTAGTCTTTTCGAGGACAGGGTTCCTTGTAGCCCCCAGCTGTCCTGGAACTCCATTCTGAGACCAGGCTGGCCTTGAACTCACAAAGATCTGCCTGCCTCTGCCTCCCGAGTGCTAGGTTAAAGGCGTGCGCCACCACGCCCGGCTGGTCTCAATCTTTTAAAGATCTGCTGTTTCTGCTTCCCAAAGTCCTGGGATTTAGCATACTCCTCTCTACACCTGGCTTGCCCATGACTTCTTAACTGAATAAATACTAAAGAAGGGGATAGTAATTTGAGACCCATGACTCTCCAAGGAGATAACAATCTCAAATAGGAATTAACAAAATTATCGTAAACTTTTTCTTCCCTTCTCAATTCCCAAGGGGAGTGATATCTCATGGAAAGAGCTTCAGGCTAATGGCCTGTGTGATAATCTTGATCCTTTGAATTCCATGCAGTGGATGGAGATATATTTATATATATTATATATATATATATATATATAATATAATATATATATAATATATGTGTGTGTGTGTGTGGTGGTGAGGCATGGTGGCACATACCTTTATTTTATTTATTTTTTATTACTTTCTTTTATTTCATTTTTTATTATTTATTATTTTTTTTATTTATTATGGTAGGAATGTACTGTCTCCACGCAAGTTTGTGCACCCGTGTCGTGCAATGCCGCGGAGGTCAGAAGAGGGGTCCGTGATTTCCCTGGAAACTGGAGTTCTGGAATTGGAGTTTCAGACGGTTCTACGTCCCATTTGGGTGCTGGGGGATCGAACCCAGGTCCTCTGCAAGAGCGGTCGGCGCTCTTAACCACTAGGCCATCTCTCCAGCCTTTTTAAAACATAAGAAATAATTATGAGTACAAGCATCCTTCATGTAAAACAATTTACAGCAAGCATTATGCCCAAACCACACAGCCCAAGGCTCCCACCATCCAGCTGGAGGGCCTTGTATGTACAATCAAGTTGATCAGATAGTGTCCAGACTATGTGCTGTAGGTTTCACCATTCACCAACCCAATCCAGCCCTTACATTCTACCAATGCCCCCTCTTCTGTAGATTGTTCCCTAGGCTTAGAATAGGGGCACAGGTGGACAAGAAGCAAGACAGTCTACTTTCATCTGGAGATGTCATTTTGAACTCTGTCATTTCTGGCTGTTTCGTTTCATGGGCTGACAGTTTGTCCAGGAATAAACCTTTTATCCTACTAAATGAAGCACAAGCAATTAAGGTATATAGGTTTTAAACAGTACTAATTATTATGGTAGGTTACTTTGGTATAGACACAGATGTTTGGATGGTATGCTAATCCATGAATTATGTCTTTTCTGTTAAAAAATGACAAGTCCTTACTGTGGCTTATAATATCTCCTACACTAGAGGATGTAAGCTTTGTGGCATCAGCCGTGAGTTATTCCTCCAAGGAGAGAGCTAATAGCCAATTAGATTGGAATAAGGCACATACCTTTACCCCAAAATCAGGAATGCAGAGGCAGGGGTATTTCTGTGAGATTCAAGGTCAGCCTGGTCTACATAATGAGTTCTAGACCCAGCTTGGAAGTTACAGGGAACCTTCTTTTTAAAAACGACAAAACCAACAAACCAACAAACAACACAAGACAACAGCAACGACCTCCAAAAGTTTTGGCGGTATGATGTTATAGAGATATTGCACTTTGCAGGGTGGATAGGATAACTGGATTTATTGGCATGAATTAGAGGTGGGAGGGATGATTATAATATACTAGATATAAAGATAGAATATAAAGAATAAAAGTGGTTTGGATTCTGTCAGTGCAGTAGTGAAAAGCATGGATATATTTAGACTGTTGAGGCCACATGGTGACCAAGTGTCAACTAATGAAATGCACACAGAGAGCAGAGAAGACATAATAAGTGTGACTGCCCTACAACTCATTCCTGACTCCAGCCATAGGGTTTAGTTCGAGTTGTCTGGCTTGAGTTTGCATTCCTCCAGTTCAGACTAGATATATCAATGTTCTTTCTTCTCAAGAATGACTGTGAGAATGAAATGATCTATAGAATGTATAATCTCTAGCCTAATAGCTATCATAAGTGAGGGCTCAAAAAGAAAAGAAAAAAGGTTTTCTTCTTTGTTAGTATCCATTAATTCCTTCGTCAACCCATGGTGTGGACGGTGAAGGGAACCATGAATACCATGCAGATTATTTGCTAAGAAATGCAAGTCTTTTTTTTTTTTTTTTTCCTTTTTCTTTTTCTTTTCGGACAGGTCTCTCTGTAGCCCCACGCTGTCTGAACTCGCTTGTAGACCAGGCCGGCCCTGGAACTCACAAAGATCCGCCTGCCTCTGCCTCCCAAGTGCTTAGGATTAAAAGGTGTGCCGCCCCACACCCTGGCCGAAATAGCAGTCTTGAAACCTAGCCAGATCCATTGGATCAGAAGCAGCATTCCATTGACTTGACTTTACACTGAAGGAGTTTTAGCAGCACAGTGCTAGTTTAACAATAGATTTTTCTGAGAATATTGTTAAGAGTAACAAATAGCCCTGTAAGATTAATTGATAAACACTATAAAATCTCTAATCTATCTGTTGAAAGATATACTTTCAGTTTTACCCCGTCAATCACCTGGTCATCAGGACCACCCTGGGAAAGTTGGTTTCACCTTAAATCGTGCTAAATAGATGGGCAGAATACCTAGTGCTGTTAATGAGATAGTGAATTTTCCTTGACGGGGACTTCCACCACCCAGGGCAGTGCTTCTGGATCCGACCACAGGCATGCGGCCGCCTGGCCTCACGTCTAACGTCCATGTGAGCTCTAAGCCTGTATGACCTCATGTCATTGTATTCTCCCCTCCATTCGCCTTCTTAAGGCAGCTGCCAAGATCATCGGCTCACCTGCCTTGTGGACAATTTTATTAGAATTTTAGCTTTAACTTCTGTTCGGGTCCCATTCTTAAATTCTTTTATGAATAAGACTTACAGAACCTCTCTAGGGGAAGCTATTTCTCCCCGTTTCATCTTGGTGTCGAAAATGGAACCTCTCAAATTCAAATAAGTTATTTATTCTTATTAACCATGCAGAGTATTTTCTACAGGTGTGCTGACTTTGGCTACTAAACTGTTTTAGTTTTCTTGCTCTCTTGCCTCAGGGCATTTGAGACAATCACCAACTTGCATCTCAAACTAAAGAAAAAAGTTTAAAAGGTCATTTCTTCCTGGACCTTTCTCAGGCTTTTGCAGTTCTTTTCTCATCATGGGTTCTCTCCATGGAAGGGAGGCAGAGAGAGGGGCCTAGAATTTGGATGGATCTCAGGCACCTTGGGCACCAAATAGTGCTTAGACCATGTGTTTCCAAGGCATTGCTTTTCTAACTAGATATAAGTATTGAAATTTCAGTGAACAAGGAGAGTCACATGGCATGCTTGGACTAGACATGTGCTCTCAGCAACAGCTCAAGGATGATGTGCTCCCCATTTACTTCTGGGCTCTTCAGAAGTTTCCTTTCAGTCAAGGCTTGTGTCTAGGAATGAAGAACTCCAGATAGACATTGTTCACTTTTCTACAGATTGCAATAGGTGGTGAGTGACATGGACTCCCTTCTTTGGTTTGAGACCATGCATTCCTTTGCTTTGCTTTCCTCTTTGGAGTCTCCATATCTGAGAGCAATTTCTCCTGTTACATCAAGTCTAACTTAATTGGGTGCTGTTCTAAAAGTAAAAAAGGGTCACTGTAGACATTTAATCTGTTGGGATATGTGAATCCATAGACTTGTAACTTTGGTGGGAGCATGGGCTTTTTTATCATGGAGCTGAACTCACTAAGGTAGCCCTGTGGGCTGGCCGCCATCATGGCTAGTGACCTCACCAAGCGAGCAACAACCATGTGAATCTGTTCTTCCATCTTGGTTGATGACAGCATCAGATACGGGAAGCTAGCCACAATGGCTTGGCTGCCAATCTTGGACTAGTAAATTTTTTAAAATGGTGGTGACCTGTGTGACCTTGCCACTATTTTAATGAAAGCACAAGTCATAATTCAAAATGGTGACTCTCAGGAATTTACAGGTACTACTGAACTCTAGGGGATCTTAATAACCTGGGAATTCCCCAAACTGCAGGCACTTAATCATATGTCCTAATCCTCTTCTAATTTATTTTGTTTCAATTTTATCTTGGATTCTTGATACGATTATAGAAAAGAGATTCCAACACAGTCTCTATTGCCTTGTAAAACATTCAATACACTTTTATGTCATGCTAAGGAAGTAAGGCCAGGTCTCTAGGATGATAGTTTTACATTCTTTCATTGTTTTTGATCTGTTTTTTAAATGATTATTTTGGTTTAATTTCTATGGTTATTTAATTGTTTTTTTAAAGATGACTATTTAAACATTTTACCTCATTTTACATATTTACGGCTTTTAAAGGGAGCTATTTGGGGTTCTGACTTTGTTTACATGACATATTTGCATATTTTAAAGAGGTTATTCTGAGATTTTGACATCTTTTATAGGTATATTTGCTGATCTCAAAAGTGACTATTTTAAATTCTTACTGTTTTGTATATTTGTCAGTTCCTAAAGGGAGCTTAAAGTTTTTCTTGCCGTTTGCCTTCAACACTATTCAGGTACAAAGCAAGCTGACAGTTTGTGATGGCTAGAACTGGGAAGCTCATGTGAGTTTGTAGTACTCCAGGGCCCAACCTTACAAGAGACAAGCAGTTAGCAGCACACAGCTACAACAAAGGGAAGTAAAAAGGTTTAACCTACTTGGGAGGGAGCCTTAAGACGTGGCCTCCACTGGTCGTTATTTCTGCCCTTTCTGCAATTGGGATTCCAAGCCTGTTTTTCTTCTGCAATAGAGTATGTCCCTTTCTGATACTTAGTCGTTTCAAGCTTACTTTACTCCCACCTCATCGTGCCCTGGAAAAGCCTGCTTTTCACTTTCCAGTTATGAGTTTTCTATATTCCATATTCTCTACATTATGAGTAATTAATTCAAGATTATTTGTGGTAAATTGTCTTATGGTTTTTCAAATCCAGTCAGACTGATAGCCCTTTTAAGAAGAACTCATTCTAGGAGCTAATAGGCTTACCTCTTATCTAGTTTAAAAAATAAAAATATTGGAATACGAATTATAAATTTTAGGAAGAGGATCAGAGTGTACATTTAAGGGGGTATTAAGGTTCACCTCACAAGACAGCCAGATAAAAAGGCCTTCCCTAAACCTGCATCATTAGAAGTTAGCTAATTTCCCTAATGGATCAGGGCCAATGTATGCTCCAGAGGTTTTATGCATGGTGGGTCCTGCACAAGTAGTACAATATTAACCAGGAAAAATGCAAAAAGAATACATTAAGGTATCAAGGCATTAAGAGGTTACATTGGTNGAATTCACATTTTCCCCTTTAATTTTATATTACTCTAAAGTATGCACACATACCCTCCCCCCATATGCCACAATTACAAAGTCTGAAAATAAGTGGTAGGTTCATTCTAGATCCCATTAAGGTATTCACATTATAATGGTACAGTTGCTTTCAGGTAAAAGAAAAAATACATATATAATATATGTGTGTGTGTGTGTGTGTGAGGCATGGTGGCACATACCTTTATTTATTTATTTTTATATACTTTCTTTTATTTCATTTTTTTATTATTATTATTTTTTTTATTTATTTATGTGTAGGAATGTACTGTCTGCATGCAAGTTTGTGCACCCGTGTCGTGCAATGCCGCGGAGGTCAGAAGAGGGTCTCGGATTCCCCTGGAACTGGAGTTCTGGAATTGGAGTTTCAGACGGTTCTCAGCCGCCATGTGGGTGCTGGGGATCGAACCCAGGTCCTCTGCAAGAGCGGTCGGCGCTCTTAACCACTAGGCCATCTCTCCAGCCTTTTTAACAATAAGAAATAATTTATGAGTACAAGCATCCTTCATGTAAAACCAATTTACAAGCAGCTATGCCCAAACCCACTCAGCCCAAGGCTCCCACCATCCAGCTGGAGGGCCTTGTATGTACAATCAAGTTGATCAGATGAGTGTCCAGACTATATTGCTGTAGTTTCACCATTCACCCCAATCACAGCCCTTACATTCTACCATGCCCCCTCTTCCGTAGATTGTTCCCTAGGCTTAGAATAGGGGCACAGGTGGACAAGAAGCAAGACAGTCTACTTTCTCTGGAGATGTCATTTTGAACTCTGATCAGTTCTGGCTGTTTCTTTTCATGGGCTGACAGTTTGTCCAGGAATAACCTTTCAATCCTGCTAATGAAGCACAAGCAATTAGGTATATAGGTATTTAAACAGTACTAATTATTATGGTAGGTTACTTTGGTATAGACACAGATGTTTGGATGGTATGCTAATCCATGAATTATGTCTTTTCTGTAAAAGATGACAAGGTCTTACTGTGGCTTATAATATCTCCTAACTACTAGAGGATGTAAGCTTGTGGCATCAGCCGTGAGTTATTCCTCCAAGGAGAGAGCTAATAGCCAATTAGATTTGGGATAGGCACATACCTTTAACCCAAAATTCAGGATGCAGAGGCAGGGGTATCTCTGTGAGATCAAGGTCAGCCTGGTCTACATAATGAGTTCTAGACCAGCTGAAGTTACAGGGAAACCCTGTTTTAAAAGACCAACAAAACCAACAAACAACAACAACAGAAAACAAACAACAGCAACAAGACCTCCAAAAGTTTTGGCGTGACCTGTTCCTAAGGTATTTGCACTTTGCAGGGTGGTAAACTGGTAAACTGGATTTATTGGCATGAATTAGAGGTGGGAAGGATGATTTCAAAACTAAATATGACCTAGATTATAAAGTTCTTGAATTCAGTAAAGCTGGTTTGGATTCTGTCAGTGCAGTAGTGAAAAGCATGGATATATTTAGACTGTTGAGGCCACATGGTGACCAAGTGTCAACTAATGAAATGCACACAGAGAGCAGAGAAGACATAATAAGTGTGACTGCCCTACAACTCATTCCTGACTCCAGCCATAGGGTTTAGTTCGAGTTGTCTGGCTTGAGTTTGCATTCCTCCAGTTCAGACTAGATATATCAATGTTCTTTCTTCTCAAGAATGACTGTGAGAATGAAATGATCTATAGAATGTATAATCTCTAGCCTAATAGCTATCATAAGTGAGGGCTCAAAAGAAAGAAAAAGGTTTTCTTCTTTGTGTAGTATCCATTAATTCCTTCTCACCCATGGTGTGGACGGTGAAGGGAACCATGAATACCATGCAGATTATTTGCTAGAAATGCAGTCTTTTTTTTTTTTTTTTCTTTTTCTTTTTCTTTTCGAGACAGGGTCTCTCTGTAGCCCCAGCTGTCCTGGAACTCGCTCTGTAGACCAGGCCGGCCTGGAACTTCACAAAGATCCGCCTGCCTCTGCCTCCCAAGTGCTAGGATTAAAGGTGTGCGCCACCACACCCGGCTGAAATGCAGTCTTAAACCTAGCCAGATCCATTGGATCAGAAGCAGCATTCATTGACTTGACTTTTACACTGAGGAGTTTTAGCAGCACAGTGCTAGTAACATAGATTTTTCTGAGATATTGTTAGAGTAACAAATAGCCCTGTAAGATTAATTGATAAACACTATAAAATCTCTAGTCTATCTGTTGAAAGATATACCTTTCCAGTTTTACCCGTCAATCACCTGGTCATAGGACCACCCCTGGGAAAGTTGGTTCACCTTAAATCGTGCTAAATAGATGGGCAGAATACCTAGTGTGTTAATGAGATAGTGAACTTTTCCTGACGGAGTTCCACCACCCAGGGCAGTGCTTCTGGATCCGACCACAGGCATGCGGCCGCCTGGCCTCACGTCTAACGTCCATGTGAGCTCTAAGCCTGTATGACCTCATGTCATTGTTATCCTTCTCCCCTCCATTCGCCTTCTTAAGGCAGCTGCCAAGATCATCGGCTCACCTGCCTTGTGGACAATTTTATTAGAATTTTAGCTTTAACTTCTGTTCGGGTCCATTCTTAAATTCTTTTATGAATAAGACTAAGAACACTCTAGGGGAAGCTATTTCTCCCCGTTTCATCTTGGTGTCGAAAATGGAACCTCTCAAATTCAAATAAGTTATTTATTCTTATTAACCATGCAGAGTATTTTCTACAGGTGTGCTGACTTTGGCTACTAAACTGTTTTAGTTTTCTTGCTCTCTTGCCTCAGGGCATTTGAGACAATCACCAACTTGCATCTCAAACTAAAGAAAAAAGTTTAAAAGGTCATTTCTTTCCTGGACCTTTTCTCAGGCTTTTGCAGTTCTTTTCTCCATCATGGGTTCTCTCCATGGAGGGAGGGCAGAGAGAGGGGCCTAGAATTTGGATGGATCTCAGGCACCTTGGGCACCAAATAGTGCTTAGACCATGTGGTGCCAAGGCAGTTGCTTTTCTAACTAGATATAAGTATTTGAAATTTCAGTGAACAAGGAGAGTCACATGGCATGCTTGGACTAGACATGTGCTCTCAGCAACAGCTCAAGGATGTGTGCTCCCCATTTATTTCTGCTGCCTTCAGAAGTTCCTTTTCTAGTAAGGCTTGTGTCTAGGAATGAAGAACTCCAGAAGACATTGCTTCACTTTCACAGTTGCAATAGGTGGTGATTGACATGGACCCCCTTTCTTGGTTTGAGACCATGCATTCCTTTGCTTTGCTTTCCTCTTTGGAGTCTCCATATCTGAGAGCAATTTCTCCTGTTACATCAAGTCTAACTTAATTGGGTGCTGTTCTAAAAGTAAAAAAGGGTCACTGTAGACATTTAATCTGTGAGGTATGTGAATCTCATAGGACTTGTAACTTGGTGGGAGATGGGCTTGTTTTATCATGGAGCTGAACTCACTAAGGTAGCCCTGTGGGCTGGCCGCCATCATGGCTAGTGACCTCACCAAGCGAGCAACAACCATGTGATCTGTTCTCCATCTTGGTTGATGACAGCATCAATACGGAGCTAGCCACATGGCTTGGCTGCCATCTTGGGCAGTAACATTTTGAAAATGGTGGTGACCTGTGTGACCTTGCCACTATTTTAATGAAAGCACAAGTCATAATTCAAAATGGTGACTCTCAGGAATTTACAGGTACTACTGAACTCTAGGGGATCTTAATAACCTGGGAATTCCCCAAACTGCAGGCACTTAATCATATGTCCTAATCCTCTTCTAATTTATTTTGTTTCAATTTTTATCTTGGATTCTTGATACGATTATAGAAAAGAGATTCCAACACAGTCTCTATTGCCTTGTAAAACATTCAATACACTTTTATGTCATGCTAAGGAAGTAAGGCCAGGTCTCTAGGATGATAGTTTACATTCTTTCATTGTTTTGATCTGTTTTTAAATGGGATTATTTTGGGTTTAATTTCTATGGTTATTTATTGTTTTTTTAAAGATGACTATTTAAACATTTTACCTCATTTTACATATTTACGGCTTTTAAAGGGAGCTATTTGGGGTTCTGACTTTGTTTACATGACATATTTGCATATTTTAAAGAGGTTATTCTGAATTTTGACATCTTTTATATGGTATATTTGCTGATCTCAAAAGTGACTATTTTAAATTCTTACTGTTTTGTATATTTGTCAGTTCCTAAAGGGAGCTTAAAGTTTTTCTTGCCGTTTGCCTTCAACACTATTCAGGTACAAAGCAAGCTGACAGTTTGTGATGGCTAGAACTGGGAAGCTCATGTGAGTTTGTAGTACTCCAGGGCCCAACCTTACAAGAGACAAGCAGTTAGCAGCACACAGCTACAACAAAGGGAAGTAAAAAGGTTTAACCTACTTGGGAGGGAGCCTTAAGACGTGGCCTCCACTGGTCTTAATTTCTGCCCTTTCTGCATTGGGATTCCAAGCCTGTTTTTCTCTGCAATAGAGTATGTCCCTTTCTGATACTTAGTCGTTTCAAGCTTACTTTACTCCCACCTCATCGTGCCCTGGAAAAGCCTGCTTTTCACTTTCCAGTTATGAGTTTTCTATATTCCATATTCTCTACATTATGAGTAATTAATTCAAGATTATTTGTGGTAAATTGTCTTATGGTTTTTCAAATCCAGTCAGACTGATAGCCCTTTTAAGAAGAACTCATTCTAGGAGCTAATAGGCTTACCTCTTATCTAGTTTAAAAAATAAAAATATGGAATGACGAATTATAAATTTTAGGAAGAGGATCAGAGTGTACATTTAAGGGGGTATTAAGGTTCACCTCACAAGACAGCCAGATCAAAAAGCCTTCCCTAACCTGCATCCATTAGAAGTTAGCTAATTTCCCTAATGGATCAGGGCCAATGTATGCTCCAGAGGTTTTATGCATGGTGGGTCCTGCACAAGTAGTACAATATTAACCAGGAAAAATGCAAAAAGAATACATTAAGGTATCAAGGCATTAAGAGGTTACATTGGTAACAGTGAAAAATTATGAACAGACTCCCTCTTCTTTAGGGTCACTAAAAAAGAAGGAGAGGATACAGGTACCCAAGCTCATGTCAATGAAGATATTGACTTAAGGTGATGCCCCTTCTCAAGGCTTCTAGGCTGTGTGTCCTTACACTTTGCAGATCTCAAGGAAAAACAATGACAACAACAAAAAACCCTGATGTTTTCTGCACTTGTATATCTGATCTAGATATACAATGGAGGAGAAAAAATGGTCTGTAATGGGATATCTAAAGGAGGGAGCGTACCTATTAAATCTTTCAGGTTTACATCTCCATGAATAGACACAAACTGATTGTGGGTATAAGTTTTCATGCATTGGACACCTCAAGTATAGCCAGGGAGGATCTCAGCTTTGACATAGGTAAGTACCAGTAGTTTCATAAAGTTTAGAAATATCAAACAAGGTGACTTTTAAAATCAGATATTCTATCTCTTGTCAATCCCTGTTTCCAATTAAGGTCCCAGCAGATGAAGAGACTTGCCTAGACAAATGTATACAGGTTATAACAAAGACAGTCTTTCCAGTAGTCACTGGACTCAACAGCTCTCCTGTCCAGTGTAAACAACTGAGTTAAATTCTAAAGAGAAATAGTCCTTCCCATTTCACTAATGCTAAACACAAGCACATGCTCTTGTATTCTGCATTGAAATAGTACATGCATAAAAACTCTAAGAGTGTCAACAATCACAGGGATAATCCTCTTGAAAATATGAATTGTCCCTGTAACTCTAACTACAATGGAAGGCAACTTGGTAAAAATAAAGGTTTCTACTTCTTTGAGATAAAATACTAATTAAAGCATTATTGAAATGGAGGATTATAAAAATTCAGGGATGGTGTTCTCAGATACCATTAAGCTGTTTTTCCTTAGTCATTCTAAGAATGATTGGTTTGCTTGCTTCATGCGTTTCCCCTTGATTGGTAACTTTAATTGTGATGCTAAACTCTGATTGGCTGTTGTACTTATAAATTACAACAGTAACCCACACGTTGTGGCCACACTCCTCCTGAGATGAGTGTTGGCCCAGTGTCATAATTAAATTAAACCCTCCTTTAAAACTTCATGTGGTTAAGTGAGTGGTCTTTCCACTGCAACTTTACAACAATTTGAGGGGGACCTTGGACCCTAACATTATCTTTTAATGGAATTTAGGTAGATGGACCAGCATTTTAATTACTCTGAGGAACAAACTCACTGAAACATTTTAGAGTTTGGTTTTTCTTGTTAGTTTGTTTGTTTTTTGGGTTTTTTTTTTTTTTTTTTTTGTCTTTTTTAGCCAGGGGCTCCTTGTAGCCCCAGCTGTCCTAGAACTTACTTCATAGACCAGGCTGGCCTTGAACTCACAAAGATCCGTCTGCCTCTGCCTCCCAAGTGCTAGGATTAAAGGAGTGTACCACCATGCCCAGCTTAGAGTTATTTTCACCAAATGTTTAGTTAGCTCCCAAATAGTCAGTATAAAAGGATTTTTTTTTTTTTTTTGGGAGAATAAAATGTCTGGCTACAGCCTGTTTGCATCAGAAGATTGAAAAAGAGAAAAGGATAAAGACTATATTCCTGGTGATTTGAATGAGAATGTCCCTCATAGGCTCCAAGTATTCAGACATTTTGTTCACAGTTGGTGGCACTGTTTTGGGAGGTCTAAGAAAGTGTGGCCATGCTGGAGAAGACCATCACAGGGGGTGGGCTTAGACAGTTCAAACACCTTGAATCTCAAGTCCTCTCTCCTTTCCCTTTTGTCTGCTCTGCTTGAAGGCGTGAACCTCTGCTTTCTGCTCCTGTTCCAGCACCTCCTGTTACCATGTCCCCATACCACAAAGGACTCTAATTCTCCTAGAACCATAGGCTCAAATAAACTCTTCCTTTTACAAGTTCCCTTGGTCCTGGTGTTTCCATCACAGCAACAGAAAAATGACTAATAAAATAATTGGTACCAGTGGAACATGGAGCTACTGGATTTGGTGTTTGCCCTGCTGGTTTTTGGTTTTGTTTTGGTCTGGTGTTTCCTCACTATGCCTCTATTCCTCCTTTTTGGAATGGGAATGTGTATTTAGTTCCACTGTATGTTGGGAGTATACAATTTATTTTTAGATTTTTATAGGGGCTTACAGTTAAGAGATTGGCTTGAGTTTAAGAAGAGACTTTGGACTGTAGAGTTTTGAATAGTACTGAGATTGATGAACACTATGAAGACTTTTAGATTTTGCGTTTTAGATGGCCATGAGCCTGTAGGGCCCAGGGAGTGGAATGTATTGGTTTGAATGAGAATGTCCCCCATAGGCTCTAAGTATTCAAACGTTTGTCACCAGTTGGTGGCACTGTTTTAGGAGATCTTAGAAGGTGTGGCCTTTCTGGAGGAAGCATGTCACTGGGGGTGGACTAAGAGATTTCTAAAAGCCTTGCCAATCTTGAGGTTCTCTCTGCTTTCTGTGCCTGCTGGAAGATGTGAACCTCCATTTTCTGCTACTGCCCCAACACCTCCTGCCACCATGCCTCCCCATCATGGTGGACTCTAATTCCCCTGTGTGGGATAAATTAGACTTTCTTTCTAATGGACTGGCCATCAGCCTGCAGATATCAGATCACTGGAGGTCCTGGAGGAGAGGTGCAACTATGGATCCAGCAACCCTTCCATACTGGCCAGCCCATGTAGGAAGAGGGAGTAAGGGCTCAAAAGTTGGGAGAACTGTCACAGGGTGCTCTTGGATCCCTCTGGCGCCATGTTGTATGGGATTTCTGGGGATCACTGCCTGGGGTAAACATGAGAGCAGTGCCTAAGAAGCCTTGTAAGTGAAGTGTCCCTCATTCTCTCTAGAAATCCCCTAACTGAAGATTCCTGAGACTCTGTTCCTAGGCCATCTCTCTGGGCCTGGGGTGGGAGGTGGGAGGAAGAAAACCAAAATGGCTGCTGAATTGCACTGCATTGGAGCGAGCATGTGCTGATCTCTGGGGAAGGAAAAGTTTGCTGAGACAGTCTGGAACACTAAGCTCAAATAAACTATTCCCTTTCTAAGTTCCCTTGGTCCTGGCATTTCTATCACAGCAAAAGAAAATTGACTAGTACAGTATTCCTCTACAAATCTATGTGTACATGAGTGCCGCTATTTTAATTTATTATTATTCTTTATTATTTTTTATGTGTAGGAGTGTACTGTGTGCATGTAGGTTGGTGCACCCGTGTCGTGCAATGCCATGAAGGTCAGACAGAGGGCAGATTCCCCTGGAACTAGAGTTAAGGATGGTTCTTACCCGCCATGTGGGTGCTGGGAATCAAATCCTTGTCCTCTGCAAGAGCAGTTGGTGCTCTTAACCGCTGAGCCATTTCTCCAGCCCCAAGTGTGGCTATTTTAACAATAGACTTATTTTGTGCAAATTAATCTCACCAAAAATGACTCAGAGGCTCATTCTTCTAGCAGGCTCTTCAACAAAGGGTAGCCATAGATGCACAGACTTCTGGGATGTGGAAGAAGAAGACAGTGGGAGACAGAGATTGACTTGTGGCATCTACTGGTCATTTAAGACACTTTAGAAGGGAAAAGGATGTACGGTTATTTTTTCCCACCTCAGCACTTCTGTGCCAATGGAGATGATAAATACAAGCTCCACTTTAGTTGAAAATTTGCTACTCTGGAGTGACCACATGTTGCCACTTTCACTGTATCTGTCTTATTTATTTGAATCAACTCTAGAACTGAAGTTTCAGGTTGACTTGAATTGTCTTTTGGGTAGTTTTTCTGGTCAAGTAGAATAATAGCAACGATGGCACATCTCTGTGAAAATCGACAGGATTTGTAATGAAGACCTTCTAGAGGTTCTATCTCTACAAGGGGATTCGTGTTTGGTAATAAAAGTTAACTACTGCCTGGAATGCTATGTACAGGCAAGTGCTTTCAATTCTTGCTGGCCCTAGATATAAAAACAAACTCCTATCAAATCAGGTACAGTAGTTCATTTGCACTGCTACATGCAGAGGTGTTTATGGGTGTTTTATTTCTTGGTCTCTACGGGAGGATATTGTCTTTATGAATACACAAAGCTCACAACAGTGGCAATGAAAATATTTCAGAAGCACTTCTAAACAATACCAAGAGTGGAGATAAAACCTTTTTCAATGGCTAAGCATCTTTTTTTTTTAATTTTTATTTATTTCTGTATGTGTATCAATGTACTGTCTGCATGCAGGTTTGTGTACCCATGTCGTGCAATGCCTCGGAGGTCAGAAGAGGGCATGGGACTCCCCTGGAACTGAAGTTCTCCTGGAATTGGAGTTTCAGATGGTTCTCGGCCGCCATGTGGGTGCTGGGGATCGAACCCAGGTCCTCTGTAAGAGTGGTTGGCGCTCTTAACCACTAGACCATCTCTCCAGCCCCACGGCTAAGCATCTTTAATCCATGACGTAGTAATAGATTTGACATACAAATTTGTTCTTTTCTTGACTTCTAAAATTGAAGTAAATCAGAATTATTTCTACACTAGGAAACATGTAGCATATTAAAAAAAAAATATGTGACCAGCTCCTGACCTAAATTAAAAGGAGAGATTTGAATGTCAGATGCTTTCCATTGTCTAGATTATTCATGTGTTAAAGAGGGCCATTAGTTATTTGTCTTCTGTCCCTTAATAACTCGCCTCCTTGATTTACTCCACATGCTTATTAACTGCAGAGCAAGTTGGTTTGCTCCCAGCAAATGTGTCTTAAATGTTTCCTAGAATGTCACATCTGCTTATCAAATCAAACACTATAATCTGAAGATAAGTATTAATAAAACTAAATTTGCATGATTTAGTTAAGCTTGAATTTTTTCAGGTATAAATTTGGATTTTGGTGATACGCTGTCTTGTCACACAAAAGCAATGGTAAATTTATAATATAGATTCATAGAAAATAGAAGCTCAATTGACTCATTCCCAAAGAGTAAAGAACATTTTCTAGATAAATTCTTGAAAAAAATTATATAAATATGATAAAACTGCATCAGTCCTTTATAAGCATATATTGAACTTTACAAAGTTCTGGGCAAATATGTTGTAGCAAAGAGCAAGTAGCAAAATGGCCCATTATCTCCAGGTAATTTACTTTACTGGAAAACACACAGTCCTTGGCACAGAAAAAGGAGGATATGTAACATGGAAATGAGGCTTCTATAAACTGTGAACACACTAAGATAGCAAAAGGGTAGAAGTGAATTCTTAGAGAACTGGAAATGACTACATGAAGGAGATTTTGCTAGCTATTGTTAGGTCCAGGCTTCCCAGAATCCTAAGGGGGCACAAAGGTACCCACTTAACTGAGGCCCCGCCCCATGGGTATGAAGGGTGGACCCCAGCCGCCATCTTGCTCTCTGTGTCCCTCTCTCTCTCTCTCTCTGTGTCCCTCTCTCTCTCTGTGTCCCTCTCTCTCATCCCCCCTCTCTCTTTCTATCTCCCTTGCTCTCTCTCTGTCCCCCTGCTCTCGCTCTGTCCCTCTCTGTCTCTATCTGCCTCTCTCTGTCCCCCTCTCTCTCTGTCCTGCCCCTGCCCCCTGTCATGCTATCCAGTCCCACCACGTGTCTGTAGGTGGCTCACGCTGGCAGTCCCACATGGAAGTAAAGCATGTTCCTAGAGTGACCTAAGCCTCATGTGCCTTTTATTGGGGTTTTGTGCTTTTTATAACCTAATAGCTATGAACCTTAACAAAGAGCTAGTTTGCAGAGCACAAGGCAAGGAGAACATTATTATTTTTCAGGACAATTTGTGGAAACAAATCTGGAGACATTCTGCGTGCTATGTGGTTTCTAGTTGCATGTTGAAAACATATTCTAAAAGAATAGCAACCTGCCTAGTTTGGGTTTATCCTAATATCTTTCCTTTTCTTTTTTTCTTTTTTTCTTTTTTTTCTTTTTTTTTTAGCAATGAGCTTTACTTTCTGCTCATCACCTTTAAAAGCCAGTGGGCATTTAGAGAGCCCTGCTGGAAGATTTTCTTCTTGCAGTGGGGCAGCACTGGGGTTGGAGGGAGCACTCTGCAGATCAAAGGGAACCACTAGAGTAATGTCCTCTGTGAAACTCACTGCCATGCTCCCACTGTGCCGTCCAACAAAGGCCTTCTCGTTCTGGTCTGTGCTCCCACGGGGAAAGCAAGCAAGGCCAAAGCAAAAACAAGAGCACATTGTGTATTGGTGTGAGTAATCGAGAGTGTTCAGTGTTTTAAAATTTAAGAATAGGAAACTTTAGACCTTTGCTTCCAGAGTAATATCTTATATGAATTAGTTTTTGATTCCCAAATAGCAGACACCTGTGACACTGATCTGACCTCAGAACTGCTATCATAGTCACACATCACAATGTGCTGATGTATAAAAGGCATTGGCTCCTGAGACCTGATTCAATTTCAAGTAAAATTTCAAGTTTCTAAACTTGTATAAACATGCGAGACTTGCAATTTGACTACATTGTAAGATGTATGAATAATTATCATTTTTGAAAACTGCAGAAATCACATAGCTTCTGAGTCAAGCGAGGGGCATTTAATCATTAAGAATAGAGATAGCCTAGCAATTAAGAGCACCGACTGCTCTTGCAGAGGACCCCAGTTCAATCCCCAGCACCCACATGGTGGCTAAGGACCGGCTGTAACTCCAATTCCAGGAGAACTCCAGTTCCAGGGGAATCTGAGACCCTCTTCTGACCTCCGAGGCATTGCAAGACACGGGTGCACAGATGTACAGGCAGACAGTACACTCATACACATACAAAAATAAATAAAAAAAAATTTAAAAACAATAAAAAAAAAGAATGAAAAATATTCAAAAAAAGAGAAAAATATTCAAATACAGAAAACGGTTGCATTTTCCTGAAGCCAAACCATGCCTACATTTTTACAGATGTGTCTAAACTACGTGTACATAAATGAAAAGTCAGACTAGATAATACTGTAATGGCACCCCACCAGAACATTCTATACTTAAAACAAAGGAGTCTGAACATAGAACAAGACAAAAGCCAGAAGCAAGTTTGAATATTTGGAAATTAAATCTTCCTTGTACAAATAAGACACTACAGGATTAAACAGAAACTGTCTGCTTTATATTGTCTCATACTATGAATTATTTGTATTCCATTATTTTATGAAATCTATAGCAGCAATAATTTTTAAAACTTTGGAAAAGTTAAAGGATTTCTTTTTAGCCCATGTATAAACAATGTTTAGGAGGAATTTAGTTTAACAATGGTAAATATAATCTTAGTATTCACAATATTTTCCTTTTCTGGAAGATCACACTATTTGACAGAAATTGGAAATTACTGTCCAGGCAAGGACAATGTCAGACTCCAGATGCAGAGTCTCAAAATATCTCGTGTAACAGAATTTTTTTCTCTTCTTCCTCCCCCTGAACTGTTTCTTAATTTTTCTTCCCCCCCTTACCCATCAAATATATATTTCTAAATTTATCTTGAAATAAATAAAAATTATGTCAAGAATTTCAGTTTCTTGTTATCAACTCAAAACTGATCCAATTTAGGGTATAGATGTTTAGCTATTTCTTTCCACAACAAAAGAATCTATAAACTCAAAAACATTTACTACTCTTGATTATATGCTAATTTTAGACAAGTGCATACATGCATGTGTATGTGACTTGTCTCCTTTCAAATGTGTTGGGAGTAAAAGTGGCCCATCACACTCACCAGGACTTGCATGGGTGCTGGGATCTGAACTCTTTTCCCACTGAGCTGTCTCCTGTGTAATTATATTTTGGCCAAAATTAATCTGGACCTTTGGGTGTGTACTTGTACACATGTAACTGCAAACCTATATTTCCTTCTGGGTTGCTTTCTGACTGTTAAACAAGTTACACTTTTAGGTGACACTGAATTCCTATTAGAGTTTCACTTTATAACTTTTCAATAGAGATGCAATTCTACTTTTTCACTTTGATGATGAGACTAGGTATGGTGGTTTGAATGAGTGTCCCCCACAGGCTTTAAGTATTCAGTCATTTTGTCTCCAGTTGGTGGCACCATTCTTGGAGGTCTTAGAAGGTGTGGCCGTGCTGGAGGAAGTATGTCATTGGGGGCAGGCTTAGTGAGTTTAAAAAGCCTTGAAGTCTCCAGTCTCTCTCTCTTGACTTCCTGTGCTCATCGTGAGATGTAAACCTTGGCTCGCTGCTCCAGCCCTGGCCACCACGCCTCCCACCACAATGGACTCTGATTCCCTGGAACCATCAATTGTAAGATCAAATAGGCTCTTCCTTTGATAAGTTCCCTTGGTCATGGTGTTTTATCACAGCAACAGAAAAATGACTAATACAGTTAATTGGTACCAGAGAGTGGGTTGTTGGCTGTGAAGAATCTGACCATGTGGATGTTTAGAGAAATGTGGAAGACTTTGGAACTTTGGGCTAGAAAAGCTGTTGACTACTGTAAGCAGAGCTTAATGGGCCATTCTAGTAGAAGCCTGGAAGAAAGCATTGCTGCAAAAAATGTAGTTCCAGAGGAAAATAAAAATTTAGGCAGCAACTGGGATATTTTGATAAAGAGTCTGGCAGCAGTTTGCCCATAGCCCAAATGCTTGCCTGATGCTAAGTTGAAAAGCAATGGACTAATGTCTTTGGCAGAGGATATTTCAAGACAGCCTAATGTAGAAATGGTGGTGTGGCTATTAATGGTGAATATTGTACAGATCTACAGTGAAGAAGAGCAGATGGGGCAGAAAGAAATGCAGAATGTACAGTTTGGATCTGAAAACTGCACTAGGAAGATTAAAGGTGGGGCCAAGGCATTTGAAGGAGAGGTTCCTTTTGATAAGGAGATTAAAGTGATTAAGGAGAGGCCTAGCTATTTACAAGTAAACAATGGAAAAAGTGAGATCAAAGTGATTAAGGCGGGGCCTCGAGATTTACAGTAAACAACAGAAATAGTACCTTCAGGGCAAGGCCACACCCAGCTAATCCTCCAACTTTTGAAAGGAAAATACTGAAAGGGTTTTCTGCTCCAACAAGTTCAGGGCAGAGAAAAGTTGCAAATGTGGCTAAAGTAGGACAGAGTCCATCCCAAACTTGCAGCCAAACTTGGCAGTTTAATTCACGTGGTGCTGGCTTTAGAGGCATGAAGTTTGCAAGAGTGAAGGGGTCTTCAGTTCTTCCTCTACAGTTTCAGAAAACTGCCAAGGTCAGGCAGAGTGCAGCAAGTCCCTGCATAAAGAAGGCCCTGATAGGCCATTGCATGAAGCTGTGAATGTGAAGTCTGGTTGGTAGCGGAGACCCCAAGAAGACATTCGAGATGCCAGAGCTGTGGGACATTTGCCAAGGAGAGCTGCATACAGGGAGTGGTACCAGCCTAAGAAAGAGATGTATGTTGCAAGCAAAGCTGGAAGAGCTGAGCCATCTAAGCCCTTTGGAAGTAAAGTCCCTGAAGTTGCACATGGAGCTACTGGACTTGGTGTTTGCCCTGCTGGGTTTTGGTCTTGTTTTGGTCCAGTATTTCCTCACTATGCCTCTATTCCTCCCTTTTGGAATGGGAATGTGTATTCAGTTCCACTGTATGTTGGGAGTATGTAATTTGCCTTTTAATTTTACAGGAGCTTACAGTTAAGAGATTGGCCTGTGTCTCAGAAGAGACTTTGGACTGTAGACTTTTGAATAGAATTGAGACTGGTAAAGATTATGGGGACTTTTAAGGTTGGACTAAATGCGTTTTGCATTTTATATGGTCAGGAGCCTATGGGGGCCAGGGAGTGGAATGTGGTGGTTTGAATGAGTGTCCCCCATAGGCTTTAAGTATTCAGACATTTTGTCTCCAGTTGGTGGCACTGTTCTTGGAGGTCTTAGAAGGTGTGGCCGTGCTGGAGGAAGTACGTCATTGGGGGCAGGCTTAGTGAGTTTAAAAAGCCTTGCAGTCTCCAGTCTCTCTCTCTTGACTTCCTGTGCTCATTGTGAGATGTGAACCTTGGCTTGCTGCTCCAGCCCCAGCCACCATGCCTCCCACCACAATGAACTCTGATTCCCTGGAACCATCAATTGTAAGCTCAAATAAACTCTTCCTTTGATAAGTTCCCTTGGTCATGGTATTTTTATCACAGCAACAGAAAAGTGACTAATATACTAGAAAAGAAGGAGAATTAGAGGCGATAGCCAAGTTCCTTAGAAAGTTAGAATCTGGAACTGCAGGTATAAAAGCTCATCCCCAATCACTGCAAGAAGCTCAAATGTATCACCGTGTGAAGAATCTACACTAAAGGGCAATGATTTTGAACACCTGCTTCAGCACAATGCACTCAATAGTGTCATGAAAATTTAGCTCTTTAAATGGTCATTTTTGACTTATGGAAATATTCATAAAAGGCTGCCTTTGTGTCGCTCTGAAGTAATTTTAGTCAAGTTTTCACTCTTTTTGACTTTTATTTCTCAAATGATTTTGTTAAAGATTCCTCAACCCTAGGAAAATATACTGAAAATTAAAGAACAAAGCAGATTTAAAGTTTTATCTTATTATTTTAGAATAATTTCAGGCTTTAGGCCAGGCATGGTGGCACACACCTTTAATCCCAGCACTCGGGAGGCAGAAGTAGGTGGATCTCTGTGAGTTCAAGGCCAGCCTGGTCTACACAGTGAGCTCCAGGCTAGCTGGAGCTACAGGGAGACCCTGTCTCAAAAATACCCTCCCCTAAAGAATACCAAAAAAAAAAAAAAAAAGAATTTCAGGCTTTTAGAGAAGTCAAGGCAGTGAGAGAAGCACTGCCTCCCTTGTCTACTCACTCTACATCTGTTCCTCTCTCAGTATTATTGTTCCCATCTTTATTCAGAGACATCTTCCCCTGGAGATAAGCTTTGCAGACATCATGTCTTTTTAACCAAAAATATTTCTAAATTCTTCAAAATAATTCTTTCACAAAATCAAAGTGGAATTATTTAATTCAGGAAATTAAATGGAGACAAAATACTAATATCTGATAAACATCCTTTAAAAACTTTGTATAATTGCTTCACTAAATCTCTTCTATGAGACTTTCCCTACGATAAAAATTAATGTAGAAATGTGTTTTGCCTTTATCTACTGTAGGTTTTGTTTTTCTTACCCTTCCTCTATGTTGGGGCTCACCTTGCCAGCACACTTCATAATCTGTCAAGATATTGATACCCTCTTGGCTTCACAGGTAAAGCTAGGTAATATACTACAGTGAAGATAACTGAGCTCCTAATATGTAGCCAAAGATTATTAAGGATCATTGGACAAAGTATTAATATTTCATTTAAATATTAGATTTTCACAAACCAGACCAAAACATGTATGCAAAAAGAAAAAAAAAATGTGCTGTCCTCCCTGGACAGTTGTGTGTGTATACGTGAGGGAGTTAAGTTCCACTGAGGACATTAGCGCCTGCTCTTTGTTTGCATGATAGTGCCTTCTGTCGTTCCATTCCTGTTCTAGCTTCATTCTGTTGCTACGACAAACACCATGATCAAAACAAGTTTAGGGGATAGAAGGGCTTATATCTTCTTCATGTTACCATCCACCTTGAGAAAAATCAGGGTGTGAACTCACGGAAGAACTTAAAGCACAAACCATGGAAGAACGCTGCTTGCTGGCTTGCTTGAGGACCTATGCTTGGCTAGCTTTCTTATATAGCCCAGAAGCACCTGCCCAAGCAATGGGGCTCTCCACAGTGGGTCGAGGCCTCTCACATCAATAAATGATCAAGACAACACACAGATGTCTCTTCAGACCAACCTGATGAAGACAATTGCTGTATTAAAACTTTCTTTTTAGGTGATTCTAGGCCCTGTCAAGTTGACAGTTAAGCTAACTAGTGGGCTTATTGTTCTTTTTTTTTTTAATTTATTTTTTGTATGTGTATGAATGTACTGTCTGCATGTAGGTTTGTGCACCTGTGTCGTGCAATGCCTCGGAGGTCATGAGAGGGTCTTGGATTCCCCTGGAACTGGAGTTCTCCTGGAATTGGAGTTACAGACAGTTCTTAGCTGCCATGTGGATGCTGGGGATTGAACCCAGGTCCTCTGCAAGAGCAGTAGGTGCTCTTAACCACTAGGCTATCTCTCTAGCCCCATGGGCTTATTGTTCTTAAGAACAGGTCACACACATTCTAAAGACAGCAGAAGAGGCTCCTTAAAGTCAATTAGTCACAAATCCTTTAGCCACATGGAAATTGCACTTTGTTTTCAAAATGCAGGTCTACTAGAAAGATCCTGACCTTTCAAGTCTTGGTGAGGCTAATAGTTAACCCTTCCTCATACAGTAAAAATATTGTAGATTAGGTACTCAGTGACAATCAGGATGACCTTAGAACCGACTCTCTGGTCTTGATGAACTTTTCTGAACTAACTGACATTGGGGTTAGAGATAAATTCCCTTCATTTTCTTTTTCTTTTTTTTTTAAACTGAACTGGTTCCCTTTATTTTTTTTTTCCACATAAATTTATTTTTATTTTTTTAACAAATCTAGACCCGTGTTCCCACCCATTCCCCCACCCCACCAGAGCTCATGCATTCTGCCAAACATGCTTTTCATCTCTTAGTCTTTCTCAATATTCTCCATGAGGAAGTTGACTGTTTTGAGCAGAAGTTCCCTTTTTCAGTTAGTTCTTTGATGCAGTCCTTTCTGTTCTTGTTGTTGTTTCCAATATGCATTACGCCCAACTGCTTTGGACAAAAGCTCAGGGGGCCCTACACAAGAAATACTTACAACTGGGTAATTGGCACTAGCATCCACAGAAGAGGGATACCATTCATCGTTTGTTTTTCTGGGACTGTGTTACTTCACTCAGCATGATGTTTTCTAGCTCCAGCCATTTTCCTGCAA
>VZQC01012293.1:1560761-1736992 GCA_009823505.1 Rhizomys pruinosus | reverse complement strand
AATAATGGTTGTAGGTCTTTTTGAAATGTTTTATAGAATTCTGCTGTGAAACCGTCTGGGCCTGGGCTTTTTTTAGTTGGGAGGCTTCTTACTACATCCTCTATTTCTTCATATGTTATGGGTCTGTTTAAGCTGCTGATCTCTTCTTGGCCGAGCTTTGGTGATTCCCAGGATTTCAGATATTCATCCATTTCTTCTAGGTTTTCAAACTTGGTAGAATATAGGTTCTTGTAATATTCTCATATAATTTTCTGATCCCTTCATTTTCTAAGTTAAACTTATCACTCTATTAAAAGGAATTAATAATTATAACTATTCACTTGGATTTTTCTAGCAAATTAAATGTTGGCTTAGCAGACTTAGAGTTGAAACGAATGCCTAATGCATATGACCTATCTGCTTAATCAAAACTTAAACTGAACAATTATTCAGCAAAACACTAGTTTCTTACAGACAAGTTTTCCTACTGACTTGGAGATTGTTACATTTTTCTGTATGGTCTTTTTTTCAATCTTCTTTTAAGTTTTTGTGTATTCCATACATAAACTCTCACACCAAGAAAGAGACTAGTTATATAATGTCCACTTTATGTTCTATTTCTATGGATTTTATTAGGATTTACTAATTTCGTCTAAAAGAAGGAAAAACTTAATTGATAATATATTTAATCCCCTAAATTATGCAAATTAATTCCAATAATTTCCAAAGCAGTCCTGATAATTTAGTTACCAAAATAAAACTTTGGGCTGGAGAGATGACTCAGCAGTTAAGAGCACTGGCTACTCTTCCAAAGAACCTGGCTTCAGCTCCCAGCAACCATACAGTGCCTAACGACCATCCATAACTCCACTTGTAGGCAGTTGACTTATTCTGGCCTCTGCATGCAGGTGATGCACCTAGATACGTGCAGGCAAAACGCTCACACAGATAAAGTAAAAAAAAATAAGTTTTAAATGTCATTGAATTTATTGAGTGGTCAACAAAATGTCAAACTGCCATGGAGGAAATGCTGAGCACTACAGAGGACACTGCATGCAAGCTCCTTGTCCATGTAAATAAGTTCATTCCTATATTCAAATTCAAAGGTTGTTTTCTTTGTATAAAAATGGAAGATCCTGCATGCACAATGCTTCAATCCATTAGAAAAGAAGAGGAATGCACACTAAAATACTTCATTATAAACTAGACTGTACAGAATATTTTATGATTGTTATTAAGAAATATTTGCAAGGCTGGAGAGATGGCTCAATGGTTACAAGCCCTGACTGCTCTTGCAGAGGACTTGGGTTTGATTCCCAGCACCCACATGGCAGCTAACAACTGTCGGTAGCTCTAGTTCCAGGGGTTCTGACACCTTCTTCTGACTTCTCTGGCATTGAATGACAGGGTGCACCTACCCACATTCAGGCAATACAATCGTACCATAAAATAAATAAATAAAATATTTTCAATAAAGAAATATTTGCAATGTGTGGATGGAAAAAAGTGATTTGTCCATGATTTCATGGCAGGGGAATCATACCTGGTCTTGGATTTCAACTACCACAGAAGTATGTGCTGATGAAGCAGAGGCCAGCCACAGCTGAAAACAAGGATTAAAAGTGGGGAGATGAATCTTTAGATGAAATAGTCCCTATTTATTTGCATATAATGCTAGATGGGGAGTTTGGGAAAACGTTATGGAATCTGTGCACTCAAAACCAAGTCATAAACACAATGCAACAGAGAGAAACTTGGAAATTAATCATAATATTGAGATTGAAATATATATACATATGTTCCTAAATAATTGTATACTCACATGAATTTATCTTAAATAATAAAATGGAACCACATTCTTTTTTATCCAGCTTCTCCCAGTTGTGACAATTTGTAAAATTCCAGCAGAACTGCACAAGTGAAACTCTGAAGCCCTCCCGGCCCGGGAGCAGAACTGCCCTTGCCTCACGGCTCCCTGGGGTTGGACTGTCACTGCTACTCTCAGATCCCTCAGCCTCACCTCTGAGATGTGACCAGCAAGAGGGAACTTTGTTATTTTTCATTAATCTTTTGTGAAAAGCCATTGGATTTTCCTCATTATTATTATTATTATTATTATTATTATTATTATTATCTTTTCGAGATAGGGTCTCCCTGTAGCCCCAGCTGTCCTGGAACTCACTCTGTAGACCAGGCTGGCCTTGAACTCACAAAGATCCACCTGCCTCTGCCTCCCAAGTGCTAGGATTAAAGGCGTGCGTCACCACGCCCAGCTAGCTCTTCTTTATTATTTTAGAAGTTCGGATCTCTCAAGCAAGTCTGTTATATATTTGTTGAACTCCTCTGGCAATCACACATTTAAAGACAGTGGTCTTGGTCTGAAGTCAGCCCTGGGATGGAGAACTGTGGAAGACCTCTCACCATACTCTACTGTCCATTTCCACTAAGGCAAACAATGGGGTAATCACCATTTCTTAACCATCTTAAGGACCCAGAGGTCCTTGTGCTCCTCTGCCATTGACAACAGTGGTCTCTACAACATGATGAACCAAGATCATCACAGGCCAAGTGAAATGAACATGCAGCAGTCTAAAACTATGGAGATACTCTGGCAACTTCTGAAAGGAAAGGGACTTCACTTGAGTTTATCTTCTCAAGCAGTAAGGGAATGCTAATTTTTTAAACAATTTATTATTTTTTTTAATTTTATTTATTTTTGTATGTGTATGAATGTACTGTCTGCATGCAGTTTTGTGCACCCGTGTTGTGCAATGCTGCGGAGGTCAGAAGAGAGTGTCGGATTCCCCTGGAACTGGAGTTCTCCTGGAATTGGAGTTTCAGACGGTTCTTGGCCGCCATGCGGGTCCTCTGTAAGAGCAGTAGGAGCTCTTAACTGCTAGGCCATCTCTCCAGCCCCCCCCCCCAAATTTTTATTTGTTTTTTTATGTGTATGAATGCACTGTCTGCATGCAGGTCTGTGCACCCGTGTCGTGCAATGCTGCTGGAGGTCAGAAGAGGGCGTCAGATTCCCTTGGAACTGGAGTTAAAGATGGTTCTTAGCTGCTACGTGGGTGCTGGGGATCAAACCTGGGTCCTCCGCAAGAGCAGTCGGCACTCTCAACCGCTAGGCCATCTCTCTAGCCCAGGAATGCTAATTTTTAAGCAAGCAAGTCTTGAGGAAAAATGAGAGAGGACAGGAAAAAGTCTTTAGAGTTAATACTTTTGTTATAACTAAATTATGACTAATGAAACCAAACAGCATGGAGCTTAGGGAAATAAGTATTTCAGGCCTGAGGGGTTTGCTTGCACACATAAGAACAGGGAGTGGAGAAATGTACTTAACTAAAGTGGCAGCTCTGATGCTGCTCCTCCAGACCCAGGGCAGCAGTGACCTCAGTCCTGAAGACTCCGGGCCATCCTCTTTTCAACTATCCCTGTAAGGAAGCCATAAGATACAAATAGTTATAAAGTTTCCGACAGCACCAATTGAGGTAACTGGATGAACATTATTAGTACTTAAGAAAAAATGTTAGTTTCAAAAGTGGAAGTATTAAAGGACTTACAACAAATACAACATGTCTTTCTGAAACCAAACTGAAGGAAAAAAATCTTATCTCTTTTGTAGATATTAGGGTATACTCCTAAAAGCATTGTATCTGTAAAATTTCTGTGCAGGATTTGCCATGAGTCTGACCTTCCCATTTGTTCTTCCCCAAACTCTCTAAATCTGGGGATAATAGAAATATGTGGATAGCAGCCATCAGGAAGGCGAGGCAGAGGAGAGCCTGAGTCAGTCAATAACAACTCTGTCACTCATCACATAGGCCACAGGCAGACAAGAAAGAGCAGATCAGAAACACACCTGCTCTTACATAAATAAGGAGGTTTTCATTCCTTAAAGGAAACATGCTTAAAAGAGTTGTCTCTGGCCATGAAGACTTGCTTCAGGGGATCAGCATCTTTCCTATTAAGAAAATGGAGCTCTTTAGGCTAAAATAATAATTACAGGTTTTCCTTTCCCTGACTGATCAGTGAAATGAGAAATCAGTAGTTCACACTTCAGAGGGTTGTACAAAATAATCAATGTAAAGATTTTACTAACGCAGTAATTAACTGTGCAAGTAACTCAGTACATGGCTCATAAAACCGAGCAGAGCAGCTCAGTCATTTAATTGCACCTTTTATAAAAATGTACTTTTGCACGAATTATTGCATTTGAGTGTGTGTGTGTGTGTGTGTGTGTGTGTGTGTGTGTGTGTGTGTTACTAGAGACTAAACTGAGATCCTCATGAATGCTAGACAAGTGGTCTGGTCTACAGTTGAGGTAAATCCCAAATCCATATTTTGTTTTTGGAAGTATTTGTTTATGCTTGCCTTGAACTCATTCTGTAGCCTAGGCAGTCTTTGAACATTCAAAGTCTTTGAACATTCAATCCTTTGGCCTCACCCTCCCAAGTAGCTGGGGTTACAGGCAAGGTAGAGCATATAGTAGAGTTTTTAACATGTCACACTGAATCGGATTTTTTTTTTATTTATTTATTTTTTTTACTGTGGAAAAGGTTTATTAGTCTGGAGGGCTGGAAAGATGGCTCAGCAGTTAAGAGCACTGACTGCTTTTGTAGAGGACCTGGGTTCAGTTCCCAGCAGCCACATGGTGGCTAACAACCATCTGTAACTCCAGTTCCAAGGTATCTAATGCCCTCTTCTAACCTCCGTGAGCATTGCATGACATGGGTACACTTACATACACGCAGGCAGGCAATACATATACAGATAAAATAAATAATAAATAAAGTAGTTTAAAAAGATTTATTAGTCTGTACCAGTTGCTTTAGATAAACTATTGGCTGCTTGTCACAGTAAATTAACCAACAGTCTTATTGTAATAGCATTTTCTCACTTATCAGAATCTAGAAGGAATGAGCCTTTCTCAAATTATCAGTGTTATTTCCCCCCAATCAAGACACAGAAATTGGCTTTTGAATATCAACTAGCTATATATGGAAGCCGTAAGATACAGACTTATAAACTTTCCAACAGTACCAATTGAGGTACCTGGACAAGCACTACTAACACTTATGAAAAGAAAAAACATTAGTTTTAAAAGTGGAAGTATTAAAGGGCTTACAACAAACAAACCATTCGTGTCTTTCTGAAACCAAACTGAAGGAAAACCTTATTGTTAATCTGCCAAATACCACATAAGTAAAACCCAGCACAAAAGATTATGACTTCAATGTGTGTATCAGATAATTAAAATTCCAGTTAACCAAACTAATCATTGAAGTAATTTAAAAGTAATACCAAACTGGCTTAACATATTGATGCTATTTTGGAAGCATTATCACAACAAATAGAGATTTAATTATGAGTTGGCCTGAGATACATTCTGTTCTGAGGATTTTACTTAGTACTGAAAGTCTCCCACATCTGAGAAGAGTTGTGAATCATGCTCTTTGATATTTCTCAAAAGGAAATGGATAGATTTGATGATATCTGTATGATTTCCTGTGGTTCTGGATCTACATACCAAATAATTCATTAATTAATCAGAGCTTTTAAGCAAAAAGGAGAACAAAAGCAGACTTGTAGCAACACATCCCAGACAGAGCTCAAAAAAGATGATATGATAAATGCAAATCATAAAATCAAATGTTCTCATGAAGATAAATCTGTCTTTTAATTTTTATTGAATTTTTGAGATTTTCATGCAATATCATTTGATAACATTTAGAACCCTTCCCATATCCTCACCTCCCCTTACTGACGTCTGCCCAATTTAATATACTCTATTTTATGTAATAAGCCCTATAGAGTCTAATTTGTGTCCCCAAATGTCCTTTAGTGTGCATTCATTTACTGGAGCCTGGTCAACCTACCAAGAGTCCCATCCTTGTAAGAAACTGTCTCCCCCTTTCTTATCAGATATCAGTTACCAAAAGATCCTTACATTGGGTTGGGATTTCTTACCCACCTCCTCATATCTGTGTTGGGATTTTGTCTGGTTTGAGCTTGCTTGGGACCTGGGCATGTTATCACTATTGCTGCAAGTTCATATTTGTACCTGACATGCTTTCTGGAAAATTCTCTTTTTGTGGTTCCTCCATTACCACTGGTTCTTACAATCCTTCTGCCTCTTCTGCAATGATCCCTGAGTCTCAGGAGGCAGCTGTTTGGAATAGGTGTCCTATTCAGGAATGAGCACTCTGCAGCCCTTTCTTCTCTGCACATTAGTCAGTTGTGAATTTCTGTGTTAATCACTTCTCTGCTGAGATTTCAGATAGGCATTCATCTTATACATAGAGGTTGCATTGAAGATGTGTCACTTAGGGAGAAGGGTCTCAGAGACTCTAATTCTCTAGATTTGATCAGTCATGGAACTCTCAGCTAGTCTCTGTTGCAAAAAGAAGCTTCTTTGATGAGCCATTAGAGGTGAACTTTGTAAATATGAGGATGCATATTTAGAGTGTAGTAAGAAATCATGTTAGTCTAGGGATGTGGCAAAAGTAAGTTTTGCTCTAGGATCTCTCCAGCCATCTATATTTGGCTATGCTTACAATATCCAGATAAGTTCTCTCCTCTTGAACCAGCCTTATTTCCAATTAAACAGTTGTTAATTATACTTCTGTAATGCTGTACTTTCCTATGCTGATTGTTTTTGTGGTTACTAGGCTTTAAAGCTGGGGTTGGACCATTGATTTTAGCAGCTTGAATAGTATCCATGAGAGCGAGGCTTTAAGAAGGAGATTCCGGGTTAGTTGTAGTTCCATTGTTCCAAGCCCTATGTCCAAGTCCTATGTCTTCAGCAGTACGGCTTTACCTTCAAATTCTGGTGGCATTCTAGTGCTCTGGAAACAGTCTGTGTTACTTTGGAAGTCTCTTGGACCACCTTGACCAACAACAGGAAGAGAGGTTTCTCCTGCCTGACAGTGTTTTTTGCTATATAGCCTTCAGCTATATGTATGCGCCCATATGCATATTGTGGGTATTTTTCAGTAGGATTTTTGAACTAATATATTTCTGATTTTTTTATACCATCTACGTGTTATTTGTCTTCTCAATCCCTCTATATAATCCTGTCTACTCCCTCCCCAGTACACTATCCCTTCCTTTCTCCATATCCTCCTTGATAACACCTGTCTCTTACTATTCCCCTCTCTCAAACTTCTTCTTCCCCTTTACCCCCAATGGTTTCTTTCCTCCAAAATCTCTCCCCAGTTAAAGTACCCCTCTTTACCACACTTCCCCTTTATAACATCTGTCTCTTACCATTCCCCTCAAACTTCTTCCCCTATTGCCCTACAGTTCCTTTCCATATTTCTGACTCCTGCAGTTATGTTAAGATATATGTTCACATCTAAGGATTTGAAGCGAAGATCTACAAATGAGACAGAACACATGTCACTTGTTTTTCTGAGTCTGTGTTACTTCACATAACGGTTTCTATTTCTGTCCATTTATCTGCAAATTTCATGATTTCATGAAATTATTTTACTGCTGTGTAAAACTATACTGTGTAGATGTATCACAATTTCATGGTTAACATTCATCAGTTGAAGAACATTCAGATTATTTCCATTTCTTAGCTATTATAAAAAGAGCAGCAATAAACATGGGTGAGTATCACTGTAATAAGATGAGTCTTTTGCTTATATGTCATGGAGTGGTAAAGCCAGATAATATGGTAGATTAATTTTTCATTTTTAAAGAGTTTTCCATATTTATTTCCACAGTGATTACACCAGTTTACAACCCCAGCAACAGTGGCTGTGGATTAGATACACCTATTATATGTTATAGAATTTTCAATAAACATCCCATCTGCCTTCTGCTCAGGACCCATGGATCTTCCCCCCCTTTTCAGAAATCCCTCACATGAAGTAACCAGAGAGAGATAAACAGTAGTTGAAGGGGCTACTTGGAGGGAGGAGTGAAGCTGTGGGTGCTGGGGAAGAGCAGGAGGAAAGGGAAATGGGTCGCTATTCCTTCACCTTCAGTAAGTTTCTCTTGATAGCACATTAAAAATTAAAGAAGATTTAGGAGGCCCACCAATTGATTGGTATTTCTGGCTTGGACTAGAACCACATTAAAAAACCCTGAAGCTTTCAGAATGGCATGATTGAGGCCCAAACCAACCAGCAGCTTTTTCTGTGATCATGCACCAGGACCCTAAGAGCAGATGAATAAATATATATGGAAGGAAGCAGGGGACCTGATCCCAATGCCAGAAAGAGTGCATGGATACCTTAGGACCAGTATAGGAGAGAAAGAGAGTCACTGGGAAGGAACATTAGTATCCAAGGGACCCCCCCCCCCTTAGAGTGGACAGACTGGGGAGTCTTGAAGAATCTCTACCACCTGCCAATAATTTTTTTAACAATTTTTTTATTTATTTCTGTATGTGTATGAATGTACTGTCTGCATGCAAGTTTGTGCACCCGTGTCGTGCAATGCCGCGGAGGTCAGAAGACTGCGTCGGTTTCCCCTGGAACTGGAGTTCTCCTGGAATTGGAGTTTCAGACGGTTCTCGGCCGCCCTGTGGGTGCTGGGGATCGAACCCGGGTCCTCTGTAAGAGCGGTTGGCGCTCTTAACCGCTAGGCCATCTCTCCAGCCCCCTACCTGCCAATAATTTTTACCTTCACTTTGTCTTGAACTTCCCAGTCATTTAACTCTCTAACTGACAGGGGAAAAGAACCTAAACTCTAAAATGCAACAATTGCAACCTACATTTACTTCTATGTAGGCAGGGTCAGGGTATGTGATAGTTCCTGTTTTAAGCTTCTTTTAGTGAGTACTGAAGGTGTAGGACGCACTAACACGTCCCTGAACTGGTTGGGTACTGCTCATACCCTTCCTCAAAGTCTTTCCACACCTAGAACCTGATAAAGTTGGGTGTCACTGAAATGGCGGCTCAGCCTATACAGACTCAAAAAATATTGGTGACATCAATATACTTTTCTTTCTGTGTATTTTTTTTTTGCCCATCAATTTTTGTTGGCTGAAGTGTAAGACACTGCCATTCTTAGAAAGACCAAATAAAGACCTACTTATTCAAGGTAATAATCCACTTTAGTGCACTGGCGCTGCTTTGTACCAACTGTCCTGTGTAACTGGAAGCCAAGGCAAGCGAGCACGGATCAGCAGAGAGGAGTGTCTCTGTCTCCCTCCAGCTTCCTTCAGAGCAGATCCTTCTTTGTCTGTTTTCATATTGTGCTACAAGAATTGGCATGTAGTTGCAGAGAGTTTTATAAAATGTGATGAATAGTTTTGGCTTGGGCTACCATGGCATGAAACACTCCTGAAGCTTTCGTAGTGACATGATTCAGCGCTCTTCAGGAGACTTTGTACAGCAAATCTGCCTCAAAATTAGAGTCCATGAATTTGGCTTCACCCTATCCTTTTTCATTCAGTAGGTGATGACTAAGAACAAAATCTGCAAGGGGGATCTAAGCATGAGGCACCCTCTGGATCTTCCCCCAAACAAGGCAGAGCTTCCTCTTTTTGCAATCTCCTAATCCTTTTTTTCAGGGTTGTCTCTAGGAGCTTTTATCAATGTTTATGGACCTCATGCCTGCATGGTTCTCATCACTACTGAGGTGCTGCACAAACTAGACTCTTAAAAGCTTCAGGCTCAGTATGTGCAATTTTGTGATACTATTTACTAAAAATAACATAAACAGATATTTCTCTTCCACCAGGAATTTTGATGCTTTAAGTTTTTTCCATATCACTTGAAGAAAGATTGGCACTATAGAAATCACAGATACTAAGTTCAATCTCATACCTCATCAAACTGAGAGAGAGAGAGAGATCTTCAGAGAGAGGGGGAAGGGACATGGAGACAGAGACAGAGGCGAGGGGGAGCAAAAGCTTAATGGAACCAACCAGGCACTAAGGAGCTATCAGCTCCTCACAATCCTGCCTGTTCCCTCTGCACAGAAAAGCACCATGGATACTGGGGCGATCTTGCTGTGTAACTAGAGTTTCCTCAATTCTTGGATCACTGTTGCTAAACAATGCTTCTTGGGTGTCCTTAGTGAATGCCAATTATGTTTAAAGGTATTTGTTTGGCACAATGGGATGGGTGATGCCACAGGCACCTAATGGATCAGGAGTAGATAAGGTGTAAAACAGGACAGACAACAAGAAAATCATATCTACTAAAAGTTTAAGTAGTACCAAGATTAAGATGAATGCTTGAAGGAACACCTGTGTCGTCGCGCTGTGGGTGGTGATCAGCCTGTAGCCTGCACATGGCCCTGGTGCCCTGCCTGCCCTGTCCACTCAGCCAGCCAGGGCACCCCGCCCTGACACACATAGAACTGCTTTGCTCTTGGTGGGTAAATTCACAGGGAAACCTGAATGAATAATAACAAGGTATGGTATGGTATGGTATGGTATGGTATGGTATGGTATCAGTGAGAATCAGCAATTTTCACAAGAAGCTTTGAGAAATGTTTACTGTAGTATGCCTGAAGTTGAAAGAAAATTGGAAAAGCAGGATGAGTTGTTCTTTAAAGTATGAAAGTTCGCAGAGCACTCTATTCTCCTGTCGGAGGGGTAACTGAAGTTAAAGATGCACTTGCAGAAAATCCAGGGCTTATCAACAGATCCTGTTACCAAGAAGGTTGGCTGATCAACATGACGCTGAGCAACCTGCAGAGGTGGATGATTTAATGACTCAAGATCCAGTGCTTAAAATTCATTGAGGAATGAATGTGGAGCCTAGATAAAACTGTGTGAACTAACTTGCTCCAACATAGTTGTCTTGAATTAGTGGTGGATAGAAAGAAGACTTTAAATAACTTTTAACAATATCAATGGGGTGAGGAGAACCAACTCTCAACACTGCTACTGAAAGGAAATTTCCCCTTAGCTTTCTAGCAAACACAATGTACATCATTTTTAGAATATCTTATGCCAGTTATGTAGATTAGAAGTTAAGATCTGGTGTTCGGCATTCATGAGATTATGGTAAAAGGTGGTTATATGAATTCTGTATTTCAGGGTAACACTTTTTTCATAAGTCTTGCATAATATTGTAACTTATTTATATCCATCCCTGGATTTAGGTCAGAAGAAATGCCTGCCCTCTGGAAAGTGTGTCGTACAGGGTTAAATGAAGGACAGTAGTGTCTTAATTTATAATAGGATGCATTGCCTGGTGCTAGTTTTATACAGTGAAGCAATAGCTTTGAAGCACAGTAAGAAACAAATAAAATATTCAGCCTCCTCATTTAAAAAAAGAAATATGCTGGGGCTGGAGAGATGGCCTAGCGGTTAAGAGCACCGACTGCTCTTACAGAGGACCCGGGTTCGATCCCTAGCACCCACATGGCGGCTGAGAACCGTCTGAAGCTCCAATTCCAGGAGAACTCCAGCTCCAGGGGAATCCGAGACCCTCTTCTGACCTCCGTGGCGTTGCACGACACGGGTGCACAAACTTGCATGCAGACAGTACATTCATACACATACAGAAATAAATAAAATTAATAAAAAAAATTTTTTTTTAAAATAAAAAAAAAAGAAATATGCTTGAAAAGGATGAGGCTGGAGTCAAGAGGCCCCATCCTTATCTGAGGAATTATTGACAACTGATCATTTTGGGGTGAGAGAGGGTTGATCTTTAAAGCAGTGATGGTAGGTAGACTGACCAGACTCCAGTAGATGAACTCACACTGAAGGAAATCTGGGTATACAAACTTGACTTGATAGGCCTTAACATATATGACAGAATGCATGAAATCTTGACAGTGGGCTATGGGGGGTATAGATAAGGGAGGATATAAGTATGATTAAGATGTATTATATGAAATGCACAAAAATACAATAAAAATATACATCGAAAAAAGGAATGAGGTTGGGAGACATTGTTGCTTTAGCCAGGTGCTTCTTTTATGAAAGATTAACTGCAGCTTGGTTGACACTAAGCTTAGCTCAGTTGGTAGTATGTTTGCCTAGCATGCAGGATGTCCCATGTTGACCTCTAGCACTGCATGAACCAGGTGTGGAGGCACACCTCTGTAACATTAGCATTGGGAGATAGAGGCAGAAGGATTAGATGTTCTAATCCATTACTAGCTACATGGTATGCTGAAGGCTAGCCTGGGATATATTAGACATCAAAAAAAAAAAGAGATTAAATTAGCTTCTTTGTCAAAATTTTTAAATTCTGCTCTACTTCTTAGAATTTACAGTACTTTTTCATTGAAATTTTGTTCCTTTTTAAGATCTAGATGGATTGTATCTCATCTATCTATCATCTATCTAGCTAGCTATCTGTCATCTATCTATCATCTATCTAGCTAGCTATCTGTCTTCTATCTATCACCTATCTATCATCTATCTATCTATCTATGGTGTAATGGCCTCATTTTTCCTTTTCAGATAAGGAAATAGTTGCCACCTTCCGATGTTCATATTACCTCTATTATACTCCTTACTCTTGATCTCACTTTATGGTACCATATTATTGTTCTTCTTTTCTGTCTAATCCAAATATAGAACAAGGTAAAGAGAAGGTTCTTTCTTCGTTTCTAAATAAAGTTATCACTAGACCATATGCAGTAGATGTCACTGAATTTTGGAGTAATATAAACCATTTCCTACTTTTTGGGATGCAATTGCAGCTACCCAGGTCTCAGGAACTTAAGGCAGGAGGATGACAAGCTCAAATACAGAACTAGTTCAAGTTCATCCTTGATTACATAGTAACCTTGTCTCAAAAATCGCTACCGTACTTACAGACCTACAAAAACTAATCAGAATAGTATTTAATTATAATTTTTGCTAAAATATACCCAAAGTCAAGGTCATCTTTCAGAGTTCAGGGGAGGGAGATTTCCATTTTTTGTTCCTGGATATGTGACTTATCTATGTTGTTCACAGAAAAACCAAGTGCAAACAATTTAACGTTCTGTGTCACCAGCCATCAGGAATGTCTTTCCTCCTTCACAAGTCATCATCTTTCTACATAGTAATTATTGAGCTCTGCTTGGCTCCTAGATTGTTACCTTGTCAAGTCCCATTTCTCTTTGACTCTTGTTCTTGTGTTTTACCTTCCTGAACACAGTCCCAAAATATAGAACTTGCAGACCAGTGTGGCTCCCACCTCTCCACTGGAGCTGAACCTGTCAGAATACATCCTGATTTGGAATATGGAGTTTGATGCTCAGAACAAAGCCCTCTCTAGCTTGTATCTGTCAAGGTAGACTCCATAAGGGCTTTAAATGCTCTCTCTTCTAGGTGTTCTCTCTCTCTCTCTCTCTCTCTCTCTCTCTCTCTTTCTCTCTCTTCTTCATCAGTCAACATGTATATTAAAACATAATCTAGTGATTTAATTTAATACTGATATGAATTATGGAATTCTCTTAGATTCCAGAAGTGAACACAATCAATTGTGGTTTTCATTATTAAGTTTTCAGCTTCTACATAAGTTTGGTGTTAAGACTTTCTAATGAATCATAGTCAGTAAAACACATAGTTCCTCTCACTGACATTGTGGAATTAGTTCAATTAATTACTTGCTCTTATAATCATTATTGTCTTCATTGGATGCTAACTATTTTGCATATTCATTTATTTGAAATATTAATTAATTAATAAGCATGTACTATATAAGGAAACATATGCAGAGATTTGTTAGGAGTTCAAGAAATGCCACCACAAAATATGATGCTGATTACCTTGAAATTGGGACTGAAGAAAACTTGCATTAGTTACATGCCTCAGATATGACAAAATACCTGAGGCAATTAACCTACAGACCAGTAAGAGATATTTTGGCTCATTGCTTTGCAAATTATAGTCCAAGATCCAGTGGCCCCAGGGTTCTGGCAGGGGTGGAATACATATCATGGCAGGGGAATGTAATCAACGAAAGGATTCACATCATGAAGAAGGAAGGAGAAGAGAACAGCAAGAAGAGACTGAGGGGTCCACAAACCTCCTGGAGGCTGCCCAGTGGCCTGAGGCTCTCCTATCATGTAATATTTTCCAAATGTTCTACCAGTTCTCAGTAGCTCCACTCACAAGACCAGGTCTTTAGCACATGGTGCCTTGAAAGTTATTCATCCAACATATAGCATATCCAGAGACTTTCTCTGAGCTCTACCAAAGTACAACATTTATTCACTGCACTTGTGCTCCCTGCCCCCAGAAGCTGAAAATCCTCATGCCTTTCTAAACTTCAGGAAGCTTCATTACCTTTGATCATCTGGACCCGGATTCACTGATTGGGAATGCAGTGATAAAGTACCACAAACTTGGAGTCTCAAACAACAGAAGTTTATCACCTCACAGTGGTAGAAGCTGGGCATCTCTGAGCAAAGTATTAGTGGGGTGGTTTCTCCTGAGGGCTGTGAAGGAGAGTCTGTTGAAGTGCCTCTCCTAGATTTTGATGTTTATTGGCAAACTTTTGTTATCCTGGACTGATGGAAACATCACCCTGATTTTTGCCTTTACCTAAGGACACAGTCATACTGCAACACTGCCAACCTTGACGGTCTGGGGGACTCCTAACTATGCTCACAATGACCAAGTTTCACAGGAAGGTCAAGAATATTGGGGATGAGAACTTTGACGTGTGAATTTTAGGGGAGAATACACCAACCCACAAGAAATGGGAAAAGTCATCATTACAGTTCCTTAGAATCCAGTACAGGAAGTTTTGTGAAATTCACAGAGGAGAGCGATTTATCTGACTTAATCAAGGGACAAAGCACACAAAGAGACATCATAGTAAATTGTCTCTCGACCATTGAGGGTCGTCCTAAAGATTCTGTCAAAAATTCAGAGATCTTAAAAATCTTTGCCCTTGATACATCTGCCCTAAGCTTTGGACTGCTTCTTCAGTGTCTCAACAGCCCTTATCAGTAGGTCTGACATAGGGAACAGGTTCAAACTCAGACCTAATCAGCAGTTCTGACATAGGTAACATCTCTAAACTCTGTTGCTTCTTCACTTTTTCCTCTCCTCCCATCCCAGGTGTGCTTGCTTTCTATATTCCCCGTCTCTTCTCTTGTGTCTGGTTGCTAACACCAAGATAAGGGCTATCTGCCTCCAGGTTCCCCTAGAGGCAGTTCACTGGATTCATATCAATGAGAGGAGTTAACACAGAAAGGTAAATAGGCAAAGCTACTGGTATCCCAGTAACTACTCTGACATTCAGCAGTCTGTTCAGGCCTTTGAACCCTGTTCCTCATTACAGCCTGGAAGGATGGATGCCATGATGAGACACATCCATAATCAGTCTCCTCTGTAAGGGACAGGCAAATAGACTATCTGGGGCCCACACCAGCCAGCAAAGGATGTAAGTATGCTCTCACTTGTGTGGATTCTGCCACAGGCCTCATGCAGGCCTTTCCCTACAAATGAAGGATGGGCAAAGCTACTATTAAGGGCCTTACCCAACTCAGTGTAGTGTGTGTGTGCCCACAGAGAATTGATAGTGACAGGGGCACTCACTTCACAAGTGCTGACGTACAAACCTGGACTGAGAATAACCAGATTCAATGGTGTTTCCACCTCTCTACAACCCTACTGGGACAGGGTTTACTGAAAGAACAAAATGGGTTACTGAAAGAAGAGTTAAGAGCTTAAACACAGAAAGACCCCTGCAGGTATGTAAGAAAGTCCTTTCATAAGCCTAATGGTTGTTGTATGAAAATCCCAGTATCGGGGTGGGTTCCCCCCCATGATCTGTTGGCCAGGGAAGCCCTGGAAGCACCCCAAAACAATAAAGACTATTGTCAGTCACATTGGACACACTCTGGAAGCAGATAGTAAGACCCTGTTACTGAAGATGACACATGATGTGAGCTTGGAAGAAGGAGAAATCAACCTGGGACTAAGCTGGAAACTCCTTACACCACATGGCCGGCCTTCATAGAGCCAGAAGGTGCTATGCAGATGTCTGGGGCAGAATTGTCCCCCACAGTTCTGCTTAATGACTGACCCCACATGCTGCACTATTGATGCTTATTCTAGTTTGCCATTGATTGCTATAACAAAACACTCTGACTAATACCAACCTGGGGAGGAAATGTTTTTGTTGTTCTTACATCTCCTGGGTGCCATTTCATCACTCAGGGAGGTCAAGGTAGGAACTCAGGAATCTGGAGGCAGGAGCTGAAGCACAGGCCATGAAAGAATGCTGCTGGCTTGCCCCCCTGGCCCATGCTCACCTTGCTTTCTTATACAGTATAGGACCACCTGCTCAGGGGCAGCACCACCTACAGTAGGCTGGTCCCTCCCACATCACTCGAAAATGAAGAAAATACTCCACAGACAGACACAGACTAGTCTAATGGAGGGAGTTCTCCAATCCAGGTTCCCTCAACCAACATGTGTCAAGTTGACACTAAAGCTATTCAGCATAATGTTCTTGTAAGATGTTCCACTGGTGCAATAGTGGCTCATCTGTACACATACAACCATGAAATTTCCAATTGGATTTAAGGCCCGCTCCTAGGGGAGGAACACAACAGGCCTCTTCCACCTTATTTTCCCACCATGGTGTACCAATCCACCAAAGGCCCAGCAACAGGGTCCACTAGCTGTGGCCTGACACCTCCTAAGTGATGAACCAAGCACATGCTTACTGTGAGTTATGGTGTCATTTTAAAATTAACCATGGATATGTATTATTTCCATTTTTCCACTTTCATTTTGGTTTTCTAAAAAATGATTAGCCCTTTTTGACTATCTTATTCACCTTCATTTTCTGCAATTAATCAAATTCAGGGTATTCAAGCTTTGAGACATGGATGAGGAGCTAGTTAGTTTTTTCTTTATTTTTAATTTATTTTGGCTGACATATACAAATATAAAGTTGTACATCTTTATAGGGTCACATGATGTTTCATGCATATATACATTGCTTAAAACTTAAAACTGCTGAACATGTCTAGGTCGTTAAAGATGTATAATTTCTTTGTGGTTAAAAATTCCACAGTTCTGAACAAAATTACACAGTTCTTTCTTTGAGGCTTTTGAAATGCATGCAGTATCACATCTATATTGATCCTACTATAAAATCGTACACCAAAGCATCATGCTGTATGTAACCAACTTGGTATTCATTGATCAGTTTCATCCACACATACATTCTTCTTTTTTTTTTTTTATTGTGTTCAGGGGTTCAGATGGTTTCCCTTATTTGTGGATGTTAGCACCAAATCCCCCAATTGAAAGAAAAGCTGAGCAATGTTATTGTTATATTACTTTCCATCTGAAAGCAATTGTGATGTTATAATGTGAATCTCTTAATGAGCCCTAAAACTAACTTACCACTTATTTTCAGGCATGGTAACTAATGTACATGGGCAGAAGGTATATATTCATATTTTAGAGTAATATACAAATAAAAAATAGTTCAGTTTTTTCAAACAAAGGAAGTCTAATACAGGAGGTGGTTACTGGCCACAGAAACAATCTTTCGGCTAACAGTGAGAGCCAACAGTCACAGGGAAGGAACTACCTGGGTGAGTTTTAGCTTTACAAACAAAGTACTTTTTAACACAGGACCTGGGACTGCTGAGGACTGCTGCTCTGCAGGGGCTGGCACTCCTGGCAGTGGGTGTGGGGAGGACTGAAAAATGGTGCAATGCGACCTGTTACTTCTGGAAAATGCAGTAGCATCTATAACAAAAAGCAAGTCCCTTCTTGCTTCTCCTGTTTTTCAAACTCTGCCAGAACTTCCCACTAGTAGAAGTTAACCAGAAGCTCTTTGTAGGACAACAAGATAGGTAGGGTCATTGGATTCTCATAAGACATGGCAAAACTCTTTTAGAAGTATAGAAATGGGGGCTGAGGGCACAAGGCAAATAACTACCCCTAAACATTACTGCTGCAGAGCTTCTGGGAGAGAAGAACATTCCAGAAGCCTATCTAGTAGGGTGCTTGTGCTTAGGTCAATGTCTTTTTTATTTTTATTTTTTGAGACTGTCATACATGAGTGTCGTATTTGAATTCTTTTCATTTCTCCCAGTTCCCCTCCAACTCTCCCTGTACCCCTCTACTCCTGCCCTCTTTTCTTGTCCTCTTTGGTTATTACTGTTACGTATACACACGCTTATAAATATACACATATAATACACTGAATCTATTTTATTTATTTATTATTATATATATTTTTGTACAAGATTATGTTACTAATCAAATCTAGACCTGCGTCCCCCAGCCTACCCCCCCACCCCACCAGAGCTCATGCATTCTGCCAAACATGCTTTTCATGTCTTTCTCAGTCTTTCTCAAAATTCTCCATGTGGAAGTTGACTGTTTTGAGCAGAAGTTCATCATTTCAGTCAGTTCTTTAATGCAGTCCTTTCTGTTGTTGTTGTTGTTGTTTCCAATATGCATCACTCCCAACTATTTGTACCCACAAGACTCATCCTACCGCAGAGATATATGCACAGCCGTGTTTATTTCAGCTCTCTTCACAATAGCAAGAAGCCGGAACCAACCCAAATGCCCCTCAACTGATGAGTGAGTGGATAGAGAAAATGTGGTACCTCTACACAGTGGAGTTCTATGCAGCAGTAGAGAAAGATGACATCATGAACTTTGCAGGTAAATGGATGGAGCTAGAAGATATCACGCTGAGTGAAGTAACACAGTCTAAGAAAAACAAACGTATCCCTCATCTGTGGATGCTAGCACCAATTACCTAATTGTAAGTATTTCTTGTGCACGGCCCCTTGAGCTTTTGTCCAAGTAGTTGGGAGTGGTACACTGAATCTATTTTAGTGGTGCTTGTGGGTACCTGTGTTTAGAGTTGCCCACTTGGGATCAGATAACCTTTCAGGGAGCTAGTCCCTGGATATAACTGATTTTTCCCTCCCTCTGTATCCATTGCTTACCTCTAGGTCTTCATCTTGAGGTGGGACTCTATGACTTTTCCCTTATCTCCCTTGGCTTATCAACTGCCTTGGTCATTCTGCAGTTCTTATTAGACTACTGTGGAGGTTTCACGGGTGCAGCTTCCCTATAATGTGGGAATGTAGTAACTAGCAACAGATATCTTGTTCTTCTGGCTTATTCACTCTCCTCCCTTCTTCTGTAATGTTCCCCCAGTCTTAAGTGTAAAGGTTCCATTGTCGATGTGTGTCTTAGGACTGGGTACCTCACAGTAACTTATTCTCTCCATTTGACCAGTCGTAGCACTTTGTAATTGTCTTCATCTGTTGCAGACAGAAGCTTCTTTGATGAATGATGAGAGGTCTGTAACTATCAGAATTTGTGATTTAGAATTTAGTAAGAAATGATGTTAGTCTAGGGAAGTGAGAGAAGTAGAGTCTACCATAAGATCTATGACTTCTCCAGCCATGTGTATTTGGCTGTTTTGATTCCAACGTAGAATGTGACCATAAGACCCTATTGCTGAAGGAATGATGTACTTTGAACACAGGACTTGGAGAAATTCAGCTGTAACTGATCTGCATGTTTTCTTCTAAAAGACCACCACTCACAGTATTGGAACATACTATGAAAGCCACCAAGGAAGAAAATCAATCAATGATCCTACTCAGATGCATAGTGTCTGAGCTACATCCATGACTGGCCCTGCAAATGACCTCCATTGGTGCAGTAATAGCACTTTTATTTTGGAAGCAATCAACAGCTGTCTAATTGGATTTAAGTCCGGCCAAAGGGGAGGGAATCCATCAGTGTCTTTTTTAAAGTCATGAAAGAACTAGCCTTTGAGCTTCTCTTTGGTTTATTTTCACAGGCTCGTGTATCTCCACCAAGTGGAGTCAGAGACCAGTTTACTAAAGGGTTAAACTTTGGTTAAAGGCTGTATTTCAACACGGAGGACAAAGAAAGTTGTGGGAATGTCCCTGTGCTACATTTAACTGTGGTGTCAATGTGAGCCCATTTCTGGCTATGACTTAGGACACTTCTGTTGCAATGAAAACATATTCAATCTGGTAAAGAAAAAATAATTTTATTTTAAATATGCTTAGGAATGTCATAAATATTTCTGGAAGGAGAATATAAATTATATTCAGAGATTACCAAGAGTAGAAATGGATCTATATGTGGTCATTGTTAATATTATTTCTCATTCTTTCATTACTTATTCATTAAAAGTACAAGGGCCCTACACTATGGTCCTGAAGCTGGGTATATAGGGGAAGACAAGCATTATACAAACAAGATCATACACATAAGAGAATAGATTGTCTAAATGCCCTGATCAAGATAGACATTTGAAAGATAATGTGTACATGGGAATCTAATTTTAATTAAGATGCTAGCAAATAAATGTTTTTTAAAGCAACATTTAAGTTTAGACCTAACAACATAAGTAGAATTGGCCAGATTCTGAACTGGATAGGTTTGGTCAGTTATCAAGTGGTTGAACCTGGAATAATTGATTTGTTTCATATTCATACTTGTCATGAGGCTTATTATTTTAATAACTTATTATTTTAATATGGAGTAAGCATCATGTATATGTATATGTATGAGATAAATGAAGGGACTATTATCAGAATTAATGAAACCCCATTGCTGTAGACACCTGCATTTTATCTTAGCCTGAAGGGCAAGAAGAATGCTGTGGGAAGCTGTAAAATATAGTTTGATTATGTTGAGATTACTTCTTTTTATTTGCTTTATGAAGTACTAGGAAGTAGACACTGTAAATTAGTTATCAACCCAATGTTTTCTAATACTAACATAATTTATGAGTACAAAAATTGAAAATCACTTGTCTTCCATTTTAAGTTAGCTGATTTCTCTGTGGTTTTTGTTAAGTAGCAGAGGTGGCTCTTTTCTCTCCATTTAAGTGGCACAGAGGCAAACTGAAGTCAGGCCTATGAACAATAGTGTACCTAGTCAGGACTATTAAATCAAATCATGGAGAATCCCATGAACCCTGATATCATCATGCACCCTGACCCACTCACTACTCTTGGAGATCTGATCTGATTCTCTCTGGCCCTTCCTGTGTCCCAGGCTAATCAGCCACTCAGATTCCAAATCTGCTTGTTGCCCCCCCATCATTTCTGATTTCAGAGACAGCATCCATAGTGAAATGCATTGATGAATGTCCTCATGGCAGTTCTGGATACTTTGTGGATCTTCACTCTCCCTGTTGAGACAGTTTGCTGACAGACCACAGATACAGAAGACTATAGATGTGAAAGTCAATAGAAGTGTACCCTGGTGTTCCAATGAAGTAAAGGAATATGTGCAGAACAAGGGCTGGTTTATCCCAGCAGCTAAGCCAGGGAACTATTTAAAAAACTTGTCTATAGCCGGGCGTGGTGGCGCACGCCTTTAATCCTAGCACTTGGGAGGCAGAGGCAGGCGGATCTTTGTGAGTTCAAGGCCGGCCTGGTCTACAGAGCAAGTTCCAGGACAGCTGGGGCTATAGGGAGACCCTGTCTCAAAAAGACCAAAAAAAAAAAAAACTTGTCTATAAAGGAAATGTTTCAATTAAGATTTTCTAAATAAATAATGGAATTTAGAATATAAAATAAAACTGTCTGCTAATCCTTAAATTCCCTTGTTCTTTTTTATTAAAATGAGAGGGGACATCTAGATCTTGGTGTGTGTGTGTGTGTGTGTGTGTGTGTGTGTGTGTGTGAAGAAGGCACTTCAATAGAAATAACTGGGTATACTTGGTCAAAACATTTTTCTATCCTTATGGATTTTTTGACCCTATGTAGTGAGTGGTTTGACTATAAGATAAGCTAAAGCAAAAATCATAATTTATTTCATCCTTCAGAATTAATAAATATTTCCTCTGGGCTCAGAGGAAAAAAGACTCACAAAGAAAATCATCCAAAATAAGTTGCAGCAAGGAGACCCTTAGAGGGTTAAATGGAATAGTCAGCAACAGATATCACTATGTAAAATGGTAGATGCTCATTTTCTGTAGATAGTTCTAGATTTACTACAGGCATACATAGAAAAAATGGACCGACAAGTTAGGAACACTCTTCACTTCCCAGGGCCTGATTGAGATGACAGATGAGGATGCAAGTGGCAGCTCAGGTAGTCAGGACTGTGCCACTTCTGTCGGTTCAGTTGTGTGTGCTCCAGTGCCCTTACCTATAAAATTGGCATGGTTCCAGTTAATACAAATCACAGGATTATTGAAACTAGAACAAGGTCAGATTTCTAAAGTAATTGGTGAGTAAATATTCATTTATTTAAAAAAGTCACATCACATTATTATCAGCTGGTTTTGTTTCTTGCTTCTCTCTGCCACAGTATGCCTCTAGGGCAATGATTCTCAGCTGGGGTGACCAGGCTTCCATCTCTTGTTTACACTTAGCAATGCTTAGAGATAGTTTTGGATGTCACAGTGGCTGATGAGGATTATAAAACACCTAGTGGGTAGAAATCAGAGGCATGGACAAACATCCAGCCATGCTCAGTACCTGCTCCTGCAGGGACTTACATAGCCTGAGAAACCTCTACAGTGGCAAGGCTGAGAAATCCTGCTGCACAGGTTAGCAGGCCTCTTTATTATTAATCGTGTGTTGTGTGAGTATGTGACTTTATTTTATGTCCTCTGGTTCACTCTTTCCCCACCCTACCATCATCATGGAGAACTTTTGGGAGGCAAATTCAGAGGCATTAGTATTGTGAGTGACCATGCCTGCAGTGTTTAGTTCAAGGATAAAGAAAGTCTCATAAATGCTTGTAAAATGTGTTTCAGAGCTGTCTTTTAAGTACTCTACAGTAGCTGGGCGTGGTGGTACAAGAAGCCTTTAATCCCAGCACTTGTAGGCAGAGGCAGGCGGATCTGTGTAAGTTCAAGGCCAGCCTGGTCTACATTGTGAGTTCCAGGACAGTTGGGGCTACAGGGAGACCCTGTCTCAAAAAGAACAAAAGAGTAAAAATAAAAATAAAGAACTCTACAGTAAAGGGCTGAACCTATATGGAGACCTACCTGTAGTAAGTGGTCATTCTAAACTGAAGTTCAGATTAGTGCTGAAAAGGTACACAGATCAGAAGACATACTTTGGAATTAGATGGACTTCAGCTTGAATTTTGCCCTGAATTTACCACTAAGCTTTTGTCTTTTGGGAAGTGTAACAATGTTGATGACTGCACTGATTCCAGGAATGCTGTGCAGGCTCTGTAGGACAATGTGGTACCTGGTTCCCACCACTCTCCAGTGGCCAGTACGCCTGTGACAGGGGCTCAGCTCCCCAGCCTGCCACATCCACATAGAATGTGCTCTATGAGCTATGGAACTGGCAATTTCCTTGGACAATACTAAAAAGATTACAGGAAACCATGGTGTATTCATCAGAATTCAATAAATATTTTCTGTTATTATTACAAACTTTCATTTCAGTGGCAAATGCTCAAGAATGTGGTTCTCTGTTTTGTCCTTTCCTCTTATCCTGTCTCCTTCACTTGACTCCCTGAAACAAAATGAAATGAAAGGAAGCAAGGTAAGATAAGATAGAACAAAACAAAACTGGAGCCAAACAAAGCATTTAATAATATTTGCAATCATGTTCCAAAAGAGCGAGATGAATTTAAGCTTTGTGTTAAAGGAGCGGATGCCTGTGCGTCCGCAGCTCGCTTAGCAGGCACGCTCATTTCTTTCACTTGAGATTCCGGGCCAGAATTAAAAATAGTTAATAATCCCAGAAAGATTTTTGCCTTTTCATATGACAAGTAAAACTAATTTATGTGACTTACTGTAAATAAGTCTGTCCCTATCTGTTATTTTTGAGAAGTGATATTTAGATTTGTCAAATACAAAAGAATCTAAGGGAGGGGTAGTGGAACTGAGCTTTGGAGATCACATATGTAATAAGGAATGTTTCCTGTGAGAGAGAGAGAGAGAGAGAGGGTTCATTAGCACAGTCAGACTTAGGTGGACTTCTGGGATGGCTTGAGTTCTGTGCTCAAATCTGGACAAAGGAAAAGGAATGAGATTGTTTTTTTCCCAGACAGAGCCCAGGATTCTCTGTGCGTCTAAAGGGTGAAAACTGATGTGTCCTGAGCCCCCGGAAGATGCTCTCCAAGTCTTTCCTTACTGAGTCTTTCCTTTTTGTCTCTGTCTGTTTCTGACCCACGTCCTCCCTCTGTACCCTCTCTCTCCCTTCTTCCTTTACTTCCCTATTCCCTTCATAATTTTGTGCTTTTACACAAATATTATGGGGCCTCTATAGCACTTCTTGAGGTACTAGAAATACAAGTCATAAGGATCGTTGCTGTTCTTCAGCTTATACAGAATAAACAATAAGCATAAAAAGTAAATTATATTTAAAAGAAATCACCTAGGAAAATATAATGTTATCCTTCCGCCATTGTGACAAAATACTTGAGAAAATCATCTTAAAGGGCAAAGATTTGCTTGGCTCATAGTTTTAACACAGAAATAGGAAAACACATCACTTGGTTGCTAAATACCTTGCAATGTTATGGGAATCAAGAACTTCAGAGCAAGAGGAGCTCTGAGACTACACACCCCTCTGCCCCTTGTGGTTACCCAGGATAGGAGTTTGTAGCTGCCACATTCCTGTAATTATTACCCCGGATAAAACCCCTTGTTTCCTCAGGATGTCACATTCCTGTAACCTGTGCGACAACGTGTTAGCTATAAACCCCTTATTTAATCACCACCAGGTGTTATTTGCCCTTTGCTTGCATTTTTCTCATGATATCAAAGACTCAGTCAAGGAGCTGACTCCTTTAAGGAAGTATCCATGGGTCAGTCAGCTAGTGCTCAATTAAACTCTCTCTTCTCACCTAACTGGCTTTGGTCTCAAGATTTTTCCATAACATTTCCAGAAGTGTAAGGCCATGGCTGGTGGGCTTTTGGTAGCTCAGTACTTCTAGGTGGGAGCCCATGGTGAATGAGGCCTGTTTACCTCATGATGGGCAGGAATCAAAGACAAAGAAGAAAGAGCCCAGAATCCCCCAGGAAATGCTCTCAGTGATTGAACTTCTTCAGTGATTGAATTTCTTCAACTACATCTTAGATCCAAAATGTTCTGCCACCTCCCTGTAGCATCACAGGCCTCTGGGGATCATTTCAGATCCACATCATAAGGAGTGTGACAGGAAGTGCTAAAGGCCAGGAAGAACTCTTAAGGAGGCAAAGGATAGCAGAAGGAAGTGGGGTGCTGTTGCAACTTAACATGGGGATGCTGATTACTGATGAGTAGAATTCAAGGATGTGAAGGTCAGTCATGACCATGCTGGGAAGAGTGATCAAGGAATGCAGAACTATCAGTTCAAAGCCATGGGGTGGATTTCTGCCTGGCAACAAGGAGGCCCCTGTGATTAAAACAGAGGAGAATGAGAATGCAGAACAAAACAAAACAAAACAGAAACAAACAAACAAAACAAAACAAAACAAAAAACAAGTAGTCCAGGTGAGAAACTTCAAGGGGTTTTGTGGCAGAGAGCAATATGATGATCAAGTTTAGGTGTTAAGTTCATGGTCATTTTGGTTAGATTTGGGAGTAGCTTAGGGGTGGGGGATGAGAAGGGCAGAGGAATTCCAGTTAGGGGGCAATTGCACTTATCCCAGCCGCAGATGAAGGCAATATGGACCAAAATACAGATTCTCTTTGATTTGCGATTGTCTTACACATTGAGAAATTCATTATAGATGGAAAACATCTTGAATGGAAAAATAGAAATACGCCTAATGTAGCAAACATCCTAGCAACAGAGCCCACAGTCCAGTGAGGGTCCTTTGTTCTCAGGGGTACCTGGCCAACTGGGAGCCTCAGGGTTGGAAGAGAAAAAATTGGAAGGCCTTGTAATTCAACCTTGTAGATGATATAAATGGGAGAACACTTTGTGCAGAGCATCGTACTCTGTATTTTAGGTCAGGATTTGTCATCATTTTAGGTCATGATAACTCCAGTGACCGTGAAGAACAAGGTCAACTAGATAAAGGAACTTGGCATGGTGAGAATCTATGGGCAGACCAGGCTCATCAGTTACCACTATAGGAACATGGTGCTTTCTAAAGAAGGGAAGGTGTTCCTGATGTGATCAAGGAACATTACATGGTTTATACTTGCTTTTTTATGATTCATATAAAACTAAAGGTGCGTATATTCAGAAGCAGAAACCAGAGTCACTCTTGGCCCTTCAGATGACCTGGACTTCAGTACATAATTTAATAAATTTATTTTCTGCACACATATACCTTTATGTTATTATGACCAATTTTTGTAGACTCTAAGTATAGTTGTTGTATTAAGCTGGGTTCTCCTGAGGAACAGAACCAATAGAAAGCATATATGTCATAAAACGGATTCATTAGAATGGCCTACTGGACAAGGCCTGAGTAGTTCATAGTCCAACAATGGCTACCATAGGCTGGAGAAACCATGAACCCCAGCAACTGGATGTCTCAACATCCTCAGACTGGTTTGGGAGGTCTGGAGTATTCCTGGAGAGTCCTTGGTCTTTAGCTCATGATGCAAGAACAAAGACGCTGGAGAGTGAAGTCAAGGAAAAGTAGCAGCAACTGCTGAAGAAATGGGTAGACGCAGCAGCAAGAAGCAAGGGCTGGCAGGAAACCAGCACTGCGCTTTTCCTCAGACTGCTTTACTCTTGGCTGCTTGTCAGAAGGTAAACCCAGTCCCTCTACCTAAGCCTTCCATAGATGCCCTCACAGACTGGCCTGGAGACCTGTCTCGTCACTGATTCTAGAGCCCATTGACTTGACCATCAAGATTAACCATCACAACTCCTCTCCTATCACCTTGACATGCAACCACAAGTCTTTATATTATGATGAATTTCCAAGGAAGACAAAAAGCAGATCACAATTTCAATTAATATGATACAATTATCCCACTATAGCATGGATGATCCTTGGAGAAAACTGACCTTGGACATCAAATGCCTTCCCTTATCTTGTTAGGTTCATATCTAAGGGAGACCCCATCGCAAAAGTATGTAGGACTCCAATAAAGATAAATCAGGTTTTATTTGGGGGGCATGAGTCTAGGGTCTCTGTCTTGGAGCAGGACAGCCAGAAATCACATGGCTGCTTTCGCAGACTTTTAAGGGGGAAATAGGCAATAGGGTGTGGGCACACAGAGGAGTAGGTAATGAGCCGTCCGTGCTTTGTGGTCAGTAGCTTGAGAATAACAGGACGTTTTTCTCTCTTAGAGCAGCCAGGCCAAGCAAGGCTACCTCGGCTTTTTCCCAGAGTGTAGAACGGTGATCAAGGGTGAACACTTCCCGGGGTTTCCATGTCCAAGTTGACTTCGGTCTTACATATCTGAAAACAGATAAGGTAGTATCTGTTCTGAGTGAGGCTGGAGAGAAACAGAGAGACTCCTCCCATCTGGGCCATTCATGCTTTGCTTGGCTCACAGTCCCACCCTGCACAGCAGATGATGCAAATCAGAAGTTGGCACACGCCTTTAATCCTAGCACTTGGGAGGTAGAGGCAGGCGGATCTTTGTGAGTTCAAGGCCAGCCTGGTCTACAAAGTGAGTTCCAGGACAGCTGGGGCTACAGGGAGACCCTCTCTCGAAAAGACCAAAAAACAAAACAAAACAAACAAAAAAAAAACCAGATCACTACTATAAATGAGTCTTTATGTTTCTTCATGCAAGGATGAAAAGGTTTTAGAAATCGACACACCAAAATTGATCTAGAAAAAGCATAACAGAAAGAAAGTATATTGATGTCATCTGCATGTGGATCAGCATGGGCTGAGTTACCATTTCTGAATCATTGTGGGCTGAGCTGCTACATCAGTGGTTCTGGTGGACATGAGAGACAATGGCAGTGAGGAAGGGTGTGAGCAGCCTAGTAAAGTCAGCTAGCTGTGGGAAGGACAGGTTGGTTTATGGGTACCAGGGAGGAGTAGGAGGTGAGGTAACCAGTTCTGGGAAGTGTTAGTGCATCCTACAGCCCCGGTGCTCTCCAGGAACATCAGTGTCATGCCCTGAGTCACCCCACCTCTGCCCCCCATAGAAGAAGGAGGTGATGGGTGTGATTAAGGGAATTTTTTATTTTAATTATTTTATTTATCCTTTTTTGGTCTTTATGAGACAGGGTCTTCCTACAGCCCTAGCTGCCCTGGGACTTTCTATGTAGACCAGGCTGGTCCAGACCTCAAAGACATCTGCCTGCCTCTGTCTCCCGAGTGCTGGAATTGAAGGCACATGCCAGCATACCTGACTTTTGGGAAATTTTGATTCTAAGAACCCTAAAAAGTAGCTAGACATCCAGGTTGGAAGTGGGGTGGTTACTTTTGCTGACACAGATCAAAATTTGATAACAATAAATTAATAAAGAATAATTTGTTTAGCTCCTAGTCATAGGAGATTTCAGTTCAGGTGGCAGGAAATCCACGGCAGTGGAGTGGTCAGTCTGTGGATGGGACTCTAAATTAAAGAATTCCTAGTCTTAACAGTCATAATAATGTTCAAAAGTCTGAAGTCTAATTTTTTTTTCTGAGACTCATGACACTCTTTCTTCGTCATTAGTGGATATAAAATCAAAAAGCAAGGCTAACTTAATGTACCTTGACAAAGGGTCAACTTTCCCATCCCAGAAAAGAACAAAGATAGTTACAGAAGACCAGAACAAGAACAGAATGAATGAAGCCCAAAAGGCCAATGTCAAGACCAGCACTGTGGCACCTAGTGATATCATCTGACCTCCAACAGACTGGGGTAGCCGATCCCTGTGTCTGCTCTACCGTTAGCTATCTTGGCCTAATTATATGCAGCTTTTCTTGTGGAGCGTTCACAGTTTTCAGTTTCTCCAAAATACAGTATTCTCCACTATATTGTGTTTCATCCTTGAAGCTTAATCCAATGACCTTCTAGGGCCTCACTGTAGGAAATATAAACCTACTAGAAAAGGGCTACTTGGTCTTTCTTTTGGAACTTTAACAGAAGCCTCCACAATCTAGTCACTCTTACAATGTGTTAGCCTGTAAAACCAGCACTACACTACAGACACCAAACTCTGATGACTGCTTGAGACACAGCCTGGTGCCCTTGGATTAGGTTAGTGTGATTCTTCAGGACCTCCAGGACTGAACTGGGAAAAATCTCTTCCTTAGGCAGTCCTGCTTGAATAGAGAATAGCTTTTGCTCTACCATTTCAAGCACTTTTAATTTTCAGGGTTTTTTTTTTTTTTTTTGTCTTGTTGAGACGGGGTCTCTTTTTAGTCCCAGCTGGCCTAGAGCTCGCTATGTAGACCAGGCTGGCCTTGAACTCACAGATATCTGCCTGCCTTTGCCTCCCAAGTGCTGGGATTAAAGGCATGCACTGCCCCGGCAATTTTCAGTTTACATCCTGTACAGTTGATGGGCTATGAAATGGTGCTGCCCTCTCACAGCAAGGGTCCTCTCACCTTAATTCAGTTAAAATCCCTCACAGGCATGCCCACAGGCCAACCGAAACTAGATAATTCTTCATCATGAATCTCTTCCAAGGTAATTCTAAGTTGTGTCATGGTGACATTTAAAAATAACCAGTACAAACCCCAAATTGGCAATGTCTGAAGAACACATGAGAATACCCACAGTAAAATTCAAAGTGCATAAGGCTAGGCCTCACCAATAGCAGTCTACAAAGAACTCTCATAGCTGAAAACTACTTCTTAACCTTTCCAGCCAGACTATCTTCACCTCAGATTATATCCTAAAGGGCAAGAAATAGGCTCAGCCAATTGGGTATAGGTATACCAAAAAGATATAGAATTGGGAAGAGAAAAACAAGAAGAAAATATCAGTCAAAACTCTTTCATTCTATCAGCCTTTGTGTGACAAATACTCCCATGTGAATAAGACAAATAGTTTCTAAATATTAGATGAAATCTTGCTGCATTAAAGGATTATTAGTCTCTGAGAAAAAAATTAGTATGTCGTAATTTTCATGGACATGCAGAAGACAATTTCATCCAGGGACAATAAAACATGCTAATGTTCATATTCCTTATATAAATTGGCACTATATTTGTAATGAGTGTACCTAGCCTCTCCCATACTGCAAATTATTTCTCAATTATTTATAATACATAATACAATATAAATGCAATATAGATCATACTGTATCGTAACTGCCTAAACTCCCTGAGTAACAAGAGTCATCCTACTTAACCTCTAAGAGCTTATACAACTAAAGAATGATAGTTCTGGGGTAAATGTCTATGAAACACTTTTCATTCATAAACTTAAGTCTACATATAGGGCTTATGGGAATTTATATTGGGAGGAGTTTGACTTCACGGTCAATTTATTCTAACTTTCTACTTAATTCTATGACAAACAACCTGACACAATCAAAAGCTCTGGGAATTCAACTGAATTGAGTAACTTAAGAAATGCAATTTCGGTGCTTCACTTGGGCTGGCACAATCATGTCAGAGAAGCTTATACTGATTTGCTTCTAATAGAGCTTGTAGATCAGGGGAGGATCCAAGGAGAGTTTTAAAGGCCAAACAAAACCACTCTTTCTTTAAATTGTATCATCTACTTGTGGGAAAATCAGACCTAGTATTTTTTCCCCCTCCTAAATGTGATTTAAAATGATTAGAGGACAATAAAAGGTGACAATGCCTGGCTGTAAAACAGGACCTGCTCGCCCTTATCATCTTCCAACAGTTTTTTTCTACCTATTGGACCACTCTGTGGTCCCGAAATCACTACACCCTAAGAACACATCATAGTTATAAAGTGAGGCTATCTTCTTTTTCTTGTTGCTCAGAATATATAATCATTCCACAAGGGGTTATGGGTAAACCTTTTAATCAGTCTCAGGCCTTTCTGCTGGGGAGCAGGATAGGACATGCCTCTTAGCTAAAGTTACCTAATTTCCAGGGTGCACCTCTTTTGTTCATTGTGTTCCGAGCCGTACATCTTGTTTGGTGGAGAATTCTCTTGGCCCTGTAATAATACTCTTTTACTGCCATTATTTGTTTATAAGGTTCAGAAACCCTTGTGGAATTCTCTCTCAGCATGCATGTGTGCTTGCCCTTGTGATAGATGGGGAAGTACCAAGAATTACATTGACAGGTCCACAGAGGAAGAGGGAACACAGTGACACGGGAGTTCTTTTCTCCAACCCATGTCTTCTACTCTTATGCTGTATGATCTCATCCACTGCTCCACACTGCACTTAGTATTAATAGGAAAATGAAGAACTTAACATTATAAAGTCAAAGTATCAGTCTTCAATAAGTATATGAACACATATGAAAATGGACCATCTTTTTGGAAATGAGGGGACATATGCCCCTTCATTCCACAGTCTGAGTGTGGCATTGACTAAGTTGCTTTATCATGTGACCTTCCTTTGAAATGTTACCCTTCATCTGTCTCTAAAGAGTGCCTTCCTTCTTTCCTACAATCTCTCTTTACTCTGTTCCTTGTCATTGAACTATTTCAGACATAGGCACACTGCCTTCTCTAGTACAGTGTGAGAAACGCAGTCAGATTCCAGCATTATCTTTCTTTTGACACTCCATTCCTGTGTGAACGTGGACAAATCATTACATCTCTTAGTCATTAAGAATTCCCACCTTTCAGTGGGATAAGAAGACCATTCAATTTTATGACATGTTATGAAACTGAAATATATGCTTGGGGCTGTGACTGGGACCTGTAATACCAGCCAAATGGGGAGCTGAGGTAGAGGACTGCAAGTTCAAGGCCTCCCAGGTTACAGAGTACATGTAAGGCAAGCATGGGCATGATTTTAAAATGCAAATCATGGACTGGGGAGATGGCTCAGTCCTAGAGCACTCAGTCAACATGCTTAACAACCCCCCCCCCACACATACACAAAAGGCTTGAATTAGGTCAATGTAATGAATGGCCTCAACTAGTAACTTTCATCAATAGTATATTGTGGGCTGAGTTACCTGTGAAGTCAGTTGCTTGCATTGATTATGTACAGTAAATGGGACATATGAGAAAGCTGCCTAACTAGTAGAAAGGGAGAGGACAAAGGACAGCAGGGAAATCTACAAGTATTAGGTACCTAGTGGCTTGGTCTTAAAGTTCTATCCCTGCAATTGACTACATTTCTTCTCCATTCAGTGTTTGTGCATATAAACTGCCATCCATTGTTTCTCATTTCCCTAAAATCTTCAATTATTTTGTTCATTAATTATTATTTAAATATAAAATAATGACTAACTCTAAGGACATTCTCCTTACTCTATACATCTTTCCTCAATATTTACTTTTCTTAAAAACAAATTTTCCTACATTTTGGAGTAACTAAATTAAAATCATTGTACCTTTGCAAACCATCAGAAATCAGCTCAATATTTTTATAATATTATAGAAAACTGTGATCACTTCTCTGGGCTTAGATGAATTTAGATATCTTTTTTTTTTAAAAGGTATTTTATTTATTATTTTTATTTTATATGTATGAGACTATTACCTCAATAGATGTAAGTGCACTTGTGTCATGCAGTGCCCTCAGAGGTCAGAAGAGGGTGTCAGATCCCCCAGAATTGGAGTTATAGATGGTGGTTAACTGCCATGTGGGTGTTGGGAACTGAACCCAGGTCCTCTGAAAAAGCAACCGGTGCTCTTAAGAGCTGAGCCATGTCTCCAGCCCAAGATCCCTGTTTTTAAGTGAGAAGGACCCAGGACCATTTTGATTCTGAAGGCCAATGATAAGAGACATGGTGGCTGCCTCATAGAAAAGACTAGAGAAGAGGGAAAACATTCTCTCAGACCTAGTATTTTTCCCCCTCCTAAATGTGATTTAAAATGATTAGAGGACAATAAAAGGTGACAATGCCTGGCTGTAAAGCAGGACCTGCTGGCCCTTATCATCTTCCAACAGTTTTTTTCTACCTATTGGACCACTCTGTGGTCCCGAAATCACTATACCCTAAGAACACATCATAGTTATAAAGTGAGGCTATCTTCTTTTTCTTGTTGCTCAGAATATATAATCATTCCACAAGGGGTTATGGGTAAACCTTTTAGTCAGTCTCAGGCCTTTCGGCTGGGGAGCAGGATAGGACATGCCTCTTAGCTAAAGTTACCTAATTTCCAGGGTGCACCTCTTTTGTTCATTGTGTTCCGAGCCGTACATCTTGTTTAGTGGAGAATTCTCTTGGCCCTGTAATAATACTCTTTTACTGCCATTATTTGTTTATAAGGTTCAGAAACCCTTGTGGAATTCTCCTAAGGAGGTCAGTGCCTGTGCATCTTTTTACCACTAGAGATCAGTAAGAATAAAGCAAACCTATCTAAGAGACCTGGATCTCGATGCAAAAAACCAAACCAAAACAAAACAAAACAAACAAATAAAAAACCCAAAAGCCCAAACCAAAACAAAAACAAAAACCAAAAGGAGTAAAAGGAAGCAAGTTATCTACCATTTGCCCGTCATAGTCCAGAGGTGCAGGTGAGAGACACAGGGGTGGCAGTGACAGCCCAACCCAATGGATCCAAGTGCTGGATCTGTTCTGTACCTGGGACTTCAGGGTTTCACTTGTGAAATTCTGCTGAAGGTTTGTAAGTTGGTACAACTGGGGGAAACGATGTGAAAGGAATGTGGTTTTCATTCTATTATTTAAGGTAAATACATGTGAAACTGCAGTGCAAAAATAACAATTTCAGCTTCAACACACCATTCATTTTAAACTGTTTTTTGGCCTCATTACTTAAGTTATGACTTGACTTTGAATAGAAGAATTTCATAATCTAATGTGAGCATTATGGCACATTTCTTTACTTCCAGCATTAAGGAAGCATAGGTACATGGATCTCTGTGATTTCAAGGCCAGGCAGGAGTACATAGTAAGATCCTGTCTAAAGAAAAATCATGATATATCCCCAAACTATGAAGCATTATATGTCAAATACATAGTATATTTATTCTATAAACATGTACTTTCCTAATTTTAGTCCTCATTTTCAGGCTGTGGACTGCTTCCTGCTTCCTCTTCATATGCCTGGTTTTTTGTTTGTTTGTTTGTTTGTTTGTTTGTTTGTTTTTGGTCTTTTCGAGACAGGGTCTCCCTGTAGCCCCAGTTGTCCTGGAACTCACTCTGTAGACCTGGCTGGCCGGCTTTGAACTCACAAAGATCCACCTGCCTCTGCCTCCTGAGTGAGTGCTAGGATTAAAGGCATGCGCCACCACGCCTGGCATGCCTGGGTTTTACACAGCATCTGAGACCAGCTATGAGTCTCCTTCCATGAAACCAGTACAAAAAAAAAAAAAATGTAAACAATTGCAGATTTTTCCATTATCAATCATTAGATGCCTTGTGCATTCTACTTTACAATGATATGATTTTGAATATTTCTCATTTTTTTCCTAGCAGATTGAAACATCACACACAAAATCTTTCAGTTTTATGCAAAGCAGATGACCTCTGAATGGGACCTGCAATTGACAAGCATGTCACCCCCAGCTGTACTTTGCAGTAGTTCCTCCAAGGCAATCTGACTCTTAACTGACCATTCAATAAATTCAATGAAGTTTTATTCTGTAACTAAATTACTAGGACTGCTTTGCAAATGATTAAAGCTAATTGTATCACTTAAGGACTTATATAATATATAATTTAAGCTTATCATTTTTAGAAAAAGTGAATAAACTAATTAATAAAATACATATAATTGGACATAAAAGTAGTATCATATAATATTTCCCTTTCTTAGACAAATGAATAAAATATAAAAATAAAAAACAAACAAAATATATGAATGCTACATATTTAAAGAAATACTACTGGCATCTTTACAAAGACCTCATGGGACAAAATGCAGAGCCAACAGAAAACAGAAGGTTTTATCAAACTCTATCCTTTGTGTTTGGGTAGCATTTCATGTTCACTTGATTTTTTTTTTTTTTCCATGACTTTGAAATGAAGTTACTCAACTAGAATGACACCATGTTCCTGTCCAGCTCTGACACCTGTGGTTCTATGAGGAGTGATTGCACGTGGGCACTGCTAAGCCAAGTGCATTTTAGTCACCTAATCCTCCCCACTGAGTTTGAGGAGCTGAACTCCTGAATTAACTAACAGAGGACCAACATCTCATAGATAAATTTGAAACCAGCCTACTTTGTTTGTTGTTCACTGGGTCCTGCTGTCTCTATTAAATTAAAGATTAATCTCCATGACTCTGGTAAATGTCAATAGAGTTCATTTATTAGAACAAACTGTACTTTGTTCCTTTTCTAACTTCAACCCTTAGCCAGCTTTGAGTCTCACGCTCTACTCCACCCTGTTCTTTGATAGTTAAGCTTACCTTTTATCTAGGCAATATTTAAAAGAAAAGAGATTGAAAAGAATGCAATGAATGGAAATGCACGCAATTCTAAAAGGCTTTAAGTGAATTTACCTAACAATTTAAAGGACGACTGAGAAAAAGGGCAAACGAGAAAAGATACAATGTCAAGGTCAAGAGGAAGACCTTGGAAAATTATAGTAAGCCTTTCAGCTTTCCAAAAGAGCAACAGATGAGGGGGGTTACTTATAGAAGTATGGGGAGGGGGTTGGATCCCCTAATAAGGGCATACAGCAATTTCTACATCGTGGCAGGATCCTGTGACCTTCCACTGGCTGCCCAAGAAGGCTGCCACCGCTCTCTGGCTTCCCTTCCTGACATTCCCAGTCATTTCCCCACATAAACTCAGGGCAGATGGAAGGAATGACTGACCTTCTCCACCCCACCCCCCTCTCCTGCAGAGCACCAACAGGTAAACTTGTTAGTGGTCATCAGAGTAAGCAGGTGCAACCAAACTTGGGAAGAAGCTTCTGACATCTGTGTCAGTCCTCCAGAGGATAGGCCATGCTACATTCCATCCCTTCCACTGACTCTTACATTCTTTCCATCTTCCTCTTCTGCAAAAATTCCTGATCTTTGGAGGAGGTGAAAGAGGTAGGACAAACTTTCTCTCATTGTGGTGTCATATGAGACATTGAATTCTTGGGTCTTTTTGTCTGTTGAAGAGATAACAGTTGATTCCAGACTGCTACTCTGGACAAAGGTTAAGCATTCAGGCTAGAGTCCACCAGATGCATCTGGGGCATTGAGAAACAGGCTTGGTGGTATTCACTTTCCCCAGGCCGTAGTCCAGCAGGCATGGGAAACAGGTCCCCTAGACCTGGTTCTGTTCCTGTCCCAAGACCTTGTCTAAAGATAACCTTTGGTGGGGCTGGAGAGATAGCCTAGCGGTTAAGAGCACAGACTGCTCTTGCAGAGGACCCGGGTTCGATCCCCAGCACCCACATGGCGGCTGAGAACCGTCTGAAACTCCAATTCCAGGAGAACTCCAGTTCCAGGGGAATCCGACACCCTCTTCTAACCTCCGCGGCATTGCACGACACGGGTGCACAAACCTACATGCAGACAGTACATCATACAAAAATAATACATACAAAAATAATACATACAAAAATAATACATAAAAAAATAAAGAAAACCTTTAGTATGTGGGGGCAGGTCAGCTGACCTAACCATGAGCTGTAACTCTGCTATTATCCAACAAGGCTAGAAGTTACACAAACCCCACTAAGATTCCCCTAGACCCCGAATAAAAGGCCAACTTATCAGGTTGGAGCCTTTTCCCTCCCTAGGTTAGCAAATAGCAACCCCTCCCTAGGTCAGCAGGTAACAGGGTAATTCCAGGAAGAACCACCCTGAGGGCCCCAAGCCACCTGCAGACCGAAGCATGCCGAGTATCCCCACCTGTCAGGCAGGAGACCAGGGTTCAATTCCTGCCCTGCTCTAAGTGTATAAAACCTGTATGCAGAGATTGCTCGGGGTTTGCCTCTCTCCGTTGTCCAGGTGAACCCCGGTGCACCGGAGGAATAAACCTCTTGCTTTTGCAGCAAGTCTTGTCTCCACGTCTCTCACTCGGGGATCTCTCAAGGGTAAGGCTCAATTCGGGTCTTACACTGTTCCAGAGATATTCCTCGTGCTATAAAAACACAAACGCTTGGATGGTAACTTAGTAGGTGCATCACATCTGTCTAACAAAACAATTGCAGTGGCTTCCCCCTGGAGCCTCTAACTTCCCCTACCACTGGGGGGTTGACCTGGTTTACAGTACCAGATGTGTTCCTCCAGAAGGGGAAGGCCTTAAATCCAACTGGAAATTGGCTGGTTGTATATATTCTAGACGGGCCCCTATTGCACCAGCAGGAACATCTTGCTTAGCATGTCAGTAGTGCAGCTTGTAGGGTCTGTCTTTAAGCAGAACTGCAGGGAACAATTCTCCTCAAGCCACTTGCATAGTGCCTTCTGGCTCTATGCATACCAGCCATCTGGTGGCAGGGAGTTTCCAGCTTAGTCTCAGCTTCATTTCTCCCTCTCCTGTGCTCACATCATGTGGAATATGGTCTTATTGTTTTTTTCTAGTGTGCAACCAACATTATTGGCAATAGCCTTTATTGTTTGGGGGGCTCTAGGGCTTCCCTGTCCAACAGCTCATAGGGGAGCAACCCACCCCTGGCATATGACCCTATTTTTTTATTTTCTAAGCTATCTGTTTACCCTTTGTCATCTATAGGACCAGGTGATTACAGACTTTTCTCAACCATCCTTGTTCTCAACCATCACTTGAGCCTTAACTGAGCATAAACCTCCAAATAATTTTACAGCTATATTCTTGGCGTTTGTACTTATGGCAACTTTATTTTTCATTTTTGTTTCTTCAGGAAATAATAAGGCATTAATTTCTTAGTTCTTCATTACCTGTAGCCCTTTCTTAAAGCCATTTGCTATCCTGGAGCCTCCCTGCATTTCTTTATCCTTGATAAACTCATTGGGGCTGGTTCAAGGTGCCTGACCCTCCTCAAGGCACAGGAGGAACAGGCGCCCCTTTTGTCCCTGCTGCATCTATCGGTTCCCTGAGCAAGGCAGGCCCAGGGTCTGACACCTGGCTGTAACCACACTTGTTGTCTCTCCATTGACACCACCTGGCTGATGGGGGAGCCCCTGCTGGGCCAAGCACCTCCACCCCAACATAATCTTTCTCAGGAGAGAAACTTCCCATATTTAATCTGGGGGGGGGTCATTATCCACCATGAGGACAGTTTTTATCTTCTGTATGCCTTTTGTAAACTGTTCCTCAGGCTTTAATGCCTTCCAGAAGCTCTTTATCATAGAATTTTGCTTTTTATAATATTTTTCTTTAGGAACTTGGGTTTGACACAAATCTTGCCACATTTGCCTTCAAGTAACCCAAGCAGACCTCCTTCTCTGATTTGTCTTTTTTATATCTTTTTTTAGGTTGTTTTACTCTTTTACAGATATACTTTACATGCTGGTCTAAGTCACTTAGATCTAATAAAGCCTCTTCTATTTTATAAAGATCCTGTTCCATCGAGGGACTCAGCACAGCCACTAAAGCTCCATCTTAACCTCAAGGTCTTTGTTCAATCAAGTTTTTCCTTAAATCTTTGGTGAACACAGTCTTATCTGGTCCAGTGAACAGGGCCCTATGTATTGTTTTCCTCATACTTAATTCTCTCAATAGTGCCTGCCTCTCCTCTATTGTCCTCCAGCCCCTGATATCCATGGGAACCTCCACTGGGGATGACCAAGTAAGTATCTCTAATGGCTCATCCAAGCCAGTCCATGAGGTACTGATTCCTTGTGCTGCCTTCTCAGCCTGTGTCTCAAGGAGAAATAGGTGATTATTATTGCTCAGCTTCAATGCTTCTGCAGCATTTAAACTAATACCATCTGGTTCTATGTCACAAACCCTCATAGGCCAGGCGATGAGGGGCTCTTTTATTGCTTGTTTGAATGTCTTCCTTAATTCTAACAGCTCCGGTGCTGAGTATTCTCTGGTTGCTCTAATTTCTGTCACTAGACCATTGTTAAGGCCTCCAACAGTCTGCTGATACGTAGATTTTTACTTTCTTTGTATTAAAGGTCAAGGAGCATCTTCAGCTTTCTCTAGGTCAGTCCCTTCTTCATCACTACCTGCCATCTCCCATGGGTTCCAGCTTCTGGGGTCCCAGGATGAGCCTTGTATTATCTATCTAATCTGGGCTCTCTTCCCCAATGGCCCCCTAAGCTGTAAAAAAATGGCATGCTAACACCCCCTATCTCTTTTTCTCTTTTTATGGAATGTACTGGCAAAGCCAGAGGCCAATAATGAAGAGGGCAGCCTCTTTTTCCTTTCTCACTTTAACTTTTCCTTTTAATTTTTCTTTTTTTTTTTAACCACAAAGAAATTATACATATTTAATGACATAGACATGTTTGGCAGATTTAAGCTTTAAACAATGTATATACATGCATGAAACATCATGTGACCCTTGTAATATATACAACTTTATATTTGTATATGTCAGTCAAAATAAATTTAATTTTTAAAATCATCATTAAAAAACAAAGCATTGGGATAAGCTAAATGGGAAAAGGAATTAACTTGGTCATTCTCTTACATACACACACTGCTCAGAGTTTTATAGAGTGTTTTGAATACAGAGATCAGTTTGGGGAAGCAAGGTCTTTAAAATATGAGCATAAAGTTTCTAATCTGCACCAGTCCCACACAGGCATCGTGTGAAACACATCCATGCCCAAGTTTGGGCTATCTTCCTGGCATGGGTCATCACTCCCATGTACAGAGACTCAGTTATTTGTTGCTCACTGAAAATTTTATGTTTAAGTGACTATTTTTGAGGCATATCATACATGCTAGAAAAGAACTTTCTTAGCCACTGGAGCAGTCAAATTTAATAATTAATTTCTTTCCACTAGACAAGGCACAGTATACTATGTGGAAACTAAAATTAAATAGAATGCAGTGCCTTAAATATCACAATAGAAGTATATGCATGATTGTTAAATATCACAATAGAAGTATATGCATGATTGTTAAATAACACAATAGAAGTATATTAATAATATGGAGTAGTCTTGGAAGGGTAAGGAAGCTTTTCTTAGAAATGATTTCAGAAGTGAATGTCAAACAAAGAAGTGGGAAAGGAGAAAAATTCCATTTTAATGCAATAAATGTGCATATTAAAATAGTACTGGGGATGGAGAGATAGCTCAGTGGTTTAGAGCACTGATTGTTCTTGCAAAGGACAGGGCTTTGAATACTGACACCCATATGGCGGCTAACTCCAATTCCAGGGGATCAAACATCCTCTTCTGATCTCCACGGCCATCCTTTTAATTCTTCTTTTACCCTTTCAGTCTCCCTCTGGCTGGCTGCTTCTGCCTGGAACAAATCTTTTATTACACAAAGCAGTGGCCAGGCTTCTTCCGCAGCGGCTTGCTGCAACTTCCACCAACTTCCAACTTTTCAAACCCTTGGTGTGCTACTCCCAGGGTTTGAAAAGTTTGTTCTAGACTTCCCACTGTTCTCAAAGCATCTCCATGCTCATGTGGCAGACCCCACTGCTCAAGTAGACATTCCAGTCTACACCACCTAGAAGTGGATTGCTGACCTGGCATTTCTCCCAAGGTCGTCATCCACCCAGGGCTTCACCTTAGTTATGTATCTTAAAATCCACAGCACTATCCTTGGCACTGCCCCTACCCCAGCCAAGCCTGTGCAAATAGCCCACCATGCCAAATTTTCCTCTGCCCACACTCTTCCCTCACCCAGCTTCTCCCCCGCCCCCAGTTGCCGATCTCCTTCCCTATATCAGCAGGAACTCCATTGCTCTTCCCAAACCCATCCTTGGTTTATCTGTCCTGCCAGAGTACAGCATTTGTCACTAAGATTCCTTTTGGGAGGTGCATGTGGCATCCAGCTCCCTTCTCCCTCAGTCCCAAAGACAAAGTGAGGTACAAAGTCCCCAAACCACAGTTTTAAAATCCTAGCAAGTTTATTTGGGCTTTCTAACAAAGCAGTGGATGAGGGGGTTACTTACAGAAGTTGGGGGGGCTCCCCTACTAACACCATACAGCAAATTCTATGTGCTAGCAGGGACCTTCTGACCTCCAGGTGGCTGCCCAAGATGGTGAGGGTGACCATCCCTCTCCCACTTCCCCCACTCTTGTCCACAGTCTTTCTGCCCATAAACTCAGGCCAGCCAGTTGGATTGAAGGCATGGCTGACTCTCTCTGTTTCTCCTCTGCCATGGATCAACAAAAGTTAAGCTTGCTTGTGATGATCTGAGCAGGTGGGCACAGCCAAACTTGGAAAGAAGGCATCCGACGTCCATGGTCAATCCTTCAATATTCAGTCCATGTTGTATTTGTTGAGTAATCCTTAGGTCTTGATTTTTATTAAGTGAATCAGCCATGTGCATTCGGAACTTGTTATATCCTGGAAAACTTGCTAAGTAAAGATTGTTTCACTTACTGAAAAAACCCAACTGGATACTAATCATTATTAATTCTTTTTAACAGAAACATAAATTATATTTTTGAAGTACGGAAGCATTTTGCCTAAGCCCAAGGTCAGTTAGTTCAGAGTTGTTCATGGAAACAAGACAGTTGGGCTCTAAGGTCATCCTGATTATCCAAAGTCACACTGAACTGCTGACTGGTTATTATATAAGGAAGATTTAATTAGTAACCCAAACCATGGCTCTTGTGAGATTTGGAACCAGAGTTCAGCATCAACTTGATTCCAAAGTTTAGGATTTTTCAAGTATAACTATAGTTTGAAAGGGAAGGGGAATTTCTCTCTAGACAAGTGATTTGTAGCCAAGTGATTTTAAAAAGTCTCCCCTTGGATTGCTGGAAAGAAGGGGTATGAAGAATTCCTAGAAAGAGGCTGTGACCACTAAGGCTGAATGGATGATTAGGACTTCAGTGATGGGGAGAGTGTAATTCTGAAAGTCCATAGTCTAATCATCTGAGGGCATCTTTAACCCCTTGATAACCGTATACTGGTTTGTAACCATTAAGTAAATCATTTGGACTATATGAACAGACCCCCACTTTCCACCAACCACAGGGCTAAGAATGGTGTCAGGTAGCATTTGAGGACTACAGTAGGGTTTTCCCAACTTTGCTGTGACCCACTCACCTGATGTCCCCAGCAATATATTATTTGAATAGTTTTGTTTTATGATTTTGTTCTGCTACCATAAAACATTCATAGGATTGCTACCTTATCAGAGCATACGATTTGGGGAAACCTGAATCTGTGTTCTTATGTCATGGTCGCTCATATCAGACCAAAATGAAACAGTATCTTTTGTTCCTTTGAGATGAGAGCTGTTCTTTTGTCAACAGTTTCCTGTAACTAAGGAAATATGTTCAGATACATAAAAAGCTAAAGAATGAAATGACAGAGGTCCTGACTATAAAAACACAAAGATCAGGCGCTGACTTCTTCAAAGGAATAGAGATTTTCTGCCACAATTTTCCGAGGTGTAAGACACATTCTAGTTTATCTTGTATATTTCTGTTTGTATATTTCTGTTTGGTTTATGACAAATAATCCAGTATTAAAGTTAGGTAACCTCCTCTTCAAACTATCCTACTCCTTTGTCCAATTTAACTGAGTGATTTTGAGTTTCTTTTTTTTTTTTTTAGCTTTCCTTCTGAGTCCAAGAGAATATCAACAACTTGCTGATGTGAAGTGTGCTTTAGTGCTGTCAAGGCAGACCATGGTAGAGACATGTAATACATGAATGTCTATGAATGTTTATCCTGTGGGAAACAGTCATAGAGAACTGTTTAGCAGGACGATTACACAATATTGCTAAAGGATTGTGTATCAGGTTCCACCATTTTGTCAGTGTTAAATTTTCATTATTAGCTAATTACATAAGATTTTGTGAAAAAAAACCCCACAAAAAACCAAAACCGTGTTTCTTTTTTTTTTTTTTTTTTTTTTATTTTTTTCAGTCTTTTCGAGACAGGGTCTCCCTATAGTCCCAGTTGTCCTGCTCTGTAGACCAGGCTGACCTTGAACTCACAAAGATCTGCCTACCTCTGCCTCCCGAGTGCTAGGTTTAAAGGCGTGCGCCACCACGCCCAGCTACAAAACTGTATTTCTATGAGTAGAGTGGTATCTGAGCTAATGAGGCATGCTGCCTACAAATTAGCTCTGTGAGCACCAAACTGACCTGGCAAGATAGGCCCACTGGTATGATAGTGGGTCTAATGATAGATTACTGGAGTAACCAATACTAGGATTGGGTTTAGGGTAGGTCTACAGGATGGAACCCATGCCTGGCACCATTACTGGGCCCAAGAATCTTTCACTAGAAAGGTCACAGATTCTAGGGGAGAAACTGCAGTTGCTATTCTTCTAAATGGACACCGTGTTTAATTGACTCTGAATGGCTTATCATTATACCCACAACTTAGTGTGTCTCTCAACACTCATCAGAGAAGCTTGTTCTTTGCAACAGATGATGATTAAGAGGAGACGCACAACTGGTCAATGTTCAGAGAATAAGAGACCGTGTAGTTCTCAACCCTAGATGGGGCATCTATAGTACTTTCCTTCTGCTAAGACTCAGGAATCATCACAGAATTGGAGACAGAAAGGGTATAAGAGAGGCAATAAATGACTACAATAAAACTCCTTTTTTGGATAGAACCGGGCAACTGCACATGGGGACTGAGAGTGGTCGTGATGGCACACACATGATCTGTGGAAGACAAACTGCATAAAATCTCACCATGGCGGGAGGTGGTGAAGCCCCAGCCCTAGATTACCAATAGTACTTATGATTGCAATTGGTAGCTACTGGGATGGGGAAAGTCAGTTTTCTTTAAGGGTGTGACCCAAGGCAGGTTGACCATGCTCCAGGAGATGAACCCAAACCCAAGAATATATGGAAAACAGAAATTGGACTCAGTGTCCTAAAAAAGGTAAAAGAGAACAAGAAGTTGAGTGAGTGCAAAGTGGGAGTGGATTCTGGAGGAGGTGGAGGGTATAACTAAACTACATTGTATGAAATTCTCAAAGAATTAAAAAACACTATTTAAAATGTTTCTCAATGAAAAAATATCTTTATGAAGGGAGTAAGACTGACAAAATCAAGGGTGTAAATATTTAAAGTTCATAAATAAAATGTAGAATTGTCCTTTTTAGTGTTTTGGTCTCTGTGATAAGCTTTGAATTATTTAAAAAATAAGTTAGAAGTTAGTTCCCAGTGTTAATCAGTTTTGCATTTTACTATTCATTATATTTTCCTAAGACTAGTGAATCTCTCAGTAAACAATTTGAAAGTATCCAAACAAAAATCCTAACAGGGTGAAATCATTTCAGAACATTCCAGACACATGGATTAAAAAAACTCTATTTCTGTGAAAGTCTTGAGGACATTTTGCTAAAGCATATGCTCAACAGTGTCCTTGCTGCTTTAATACAGATGACTCATGAGGTTTTAAATGTACATGTCTAGGGGCTGGGGAGATGGCCTAGAGGTTAACAGCACCAACTGCTCTTGCAGAGGACCCGGGTTCGATTCCCAGCACCCACGTGGCAGCTGAGAACAATCTTTAACTCCAGTTTCAGGGGAATCAGGCACCCTCTTCTGACCTCTGTGGCATTGCAAGACATGGGTGCACAAACCTGCATGCAGATGGTACATTCATACACATAAAAATAAATAAAATTAAAAAATGTACATGTCTAACAAGAAAATTGTCTTACATGGTCACGGATAAAGCATACTTCCCCCTATGGGATAAACTAGAATTTAAGGTCCATTTCAGGGTAATGATTCAGAGCTGCCTCGAGTTGGTGAATTCAGCAATGGAGTATTTTGCACATTGAAAGGAGGCTACTGGGGGTGAGTAAGAGAAATGAGGGAGTGGTGAAATAGGTAGAAAAGTGAGGTAGTACATCCTCGCCAAGGAAGGTAATCACTCCCTCCTGAATTATGGGAAGAATTGCTTATAACCTCTACCTTGTGCTGGTTCTAACTGAGCTGACATCCAGTAATGATAAAATCGCCCCATTCATATACATCTCTCTGGCTACTTCAGGATAGTGCTATAAATGTATATCTTTTAAAAACTAATAAGGAGGAAATAGAAAGACAAAGAGGAAAAGAAAATGGGTATTTTTTGATCACCAAATTAGACATTTGTTAATTTCTATCTGAGGTCTGATATTGCCCCTGTCTCAATAGTAAATTCCAATTTCTGTCACTGACATTAGTATTTGTGAAGATGAAAATTCTTTTTCTTGCATAGATATTGTAGACAATGAAATCATTTTTATAACTGCAGCAATAAACCCTTAAGATAACCCCCACACATGGGCCAATATAAATCTTCTAACCTCTCAAGGTGTTAAGAATCACTGCTGATTTAACCTTCACTCAATTAATGGAAGACAATGTCCAGAGGCTTGAGACAAACCATTATATAGAAGACAGTGTTTGTTTAATCCCGTAATGTCTTATTTATACAGGGAGGATTTCATTTTCAAATATTCACACTTGCTCTGGCTTTTGTCTTGGTCTGAGTCCAGCCTTTGTTGTCAAGGTAAAAAACGTTCTGGTGGGGACCATCGCTTTACTCAGCAGCATTTACTCATCTGCTACCAGCGCATGTATGTGGTTGAAACACATCTTGTGAAAATAGAAGCACTGTTTGGGGAAAATTGCAATCCTTCTCTGTATTTGAATAATTTTCATTCTCAATGAACAAACACATTTCAGTTCTACCCAAGATTCAAATCCTCCAGTTTACAAAAAATTAGCAGTGATTATGTTCCAAGTCTTACAATCTAGTCAAATTCCAGATGTTATAGGGTTATACAAATTTGAGAAACTTGGAAGTGTGGTTGAAATCCCTTCAGGTCTGAGGAGACAATGACTTCCCTCTACTCTCACATTGTGATGAGTGACTATGGCAGCTGTTCTGGTGTCCTGAGATCACTGTCACAGGTGGAACCTTACTTGGAAAGAAGAAAGTATTTTATTTTATTTTATTTATTTATTATTTATTTATATATATAAATGTACTGTGTGCATGTAGGTTTGTGCACCGTGTTGTGCAATGCTGCGGAGGTCAGAAGAGGGTGTCAGATTCCCCTGGAACTGGAGTTCTCCTGGAATTGGAGTCACAGATGGTTCTCAGCTGCCATGTGGGTGCTAGGGATTGAACCCGGGTCCTCTGCAAGAGCAGTTGGTGCTCTTAACCGCTAGGCCATCTCTCCAGCCCAAGAAGAAACTATTTTATTTGTTTTAAATCTAAATATAGAAACAAAGCTACTCTAAAGATTCATAAACTAAATTTTAAGTATTTGAACTGGGATCATTCTGGAATATGTACTCTAATATATAATGTGCTCTTGCTTTCACTTGAGTCTGATTTGCTTTCCATGTGGGAGCTCAGGCCAGAATGAGAAGGTGTTTGTTGGAGGGCACAGTGGGAGTGGCAGTGAGTTTCACAGAGGACATTGCTGCAGTGGCTCCCCTTGATCTTCAGAGCACTCCCTCCAGCCCCTGTGCTGGCTGCCCCACTGCAGGAACAGCATCTTCTAACAGGGCTCCCTAAATGCTCACTGGTGTTCAGTGAGGTGACTAGAAAGTCAAGCTCACTGCTGAAAGAAATTTGGAAAAGTAACAGGATAAAACAAAGCTAACCAGGTTACAGGACTTCTGAGAGCCTAGAATATGTTTTCAGTGTGTAACTTGAAAGTGTATGAGAACACAGCATATAGAATGTCTCCAGATTTGTTTCCATAAATTTTTCTGAAAAAATGGTAATGATCCTCTACCTTTGTGCCCTTTAAAGTGGCTCATTGTTAAGGCTCAGAGGTAGTAAAATCTCCCTCATGTAGTCATTCCCCATTCCCTGAGACTTCGCCTCTACCTGTTTGGCACATCCAGGCGCTCATGGTTTAGAAGACTCATTTGCATTATGTAGCCCCTCCTCTTTGCCTATGCCAGGGATTGTGTTTGTTCTCCAGAAAACTAAATTGCCTTTGGACAATGGTTACAAAGTGTTAAAATGGTGTAACACTTAAGCCCAAAACTTCCAAGGAATCTGATAAATGCTTATGAGGGACTGATCCCATTTGTCTAAAATGTGTGCTGTTTATTTCAAAGATTATTCTGAAAATTAAAACATCCTCCATTTGAGGATCCTCATTAAAACACTGCTTTTGAGTGAACAGATAATTATTCATAACCCAAATTTACAGATAAAACATTCAAGCTTAGTCTGGAGTGGCGGTGCACACCTTTAATCCCAGCATTCAAGAGGCAGAGGAAGGCAGATGTCTGAGTTCAAGGCCAGCCTGGTCTACATAGTGAGTTCCAGGGTGGCTGGGGCTACAGGGAGATCATGTCTCAAAAACAGATAAATAAATAAATAAATAAATAAATAAATAAATAAATAAATAAATCTGAACAAAATCATGCAAGATTTTCTTTATTAAGTTTTACATTCTAGTTACAGTAGATATCCCACTGACAAGTTAGAAGACATGACATTCTAAGAAACATTTTACAACACTCCAAAGATATAAGCACTGGGAAGAGAGCAACTTACTCTGCAGTTAATAATCATGCTGAATAATTAAAGGGGTCAAGGGACACAGGCTAAATGACTATTGGTCCTCTTTACCAAATGAATATTCTAGACAAGCAGCTACAATGGAAAGCATCTGACCATGACACGCTGCGAGTCAGATGTGAGATTTTGCATACAAGTCCATCCTTTTTGTTTAGGATAGGAACTGGGGTCATATATTAAAAGGCTAATGATTCTTTCAGAAGAAGCTACATGTTTTCTATTGCATAACATTCATGCTAATGATTTGCTTATGCTTAAGAAGTTAATAAAAGGAAAGTTTCGTCTAAACTCCACTGTATTAGTGATTGTAGGAGATGCGTAGCCATCAATGAAGGGTTTCTCCCCACTCTTATTAATTTACGAGTTCTTCTGAGATATTTTCACTGCAACTGTCTTGAGCTCTGTGTATTCATAAAGACCATGTTCACCCCTAGAGAGGAAAACAGAAATTACCTATAAACATGACTCTGCATAGCACTATAAGGGAACTACAATCCCCAATGATTTGGTGCAAGCCTGTTCTTGCTCATCTGACTGTGGACAATGTAAACTACTGCATATGGAGTAGTTCAGAGAGTTGCTAGCTGAATATAGGTTATATGGCCCAATACAAATCCTTTCATAAGGGAAAAAATTCACAAGCCTGTCTTACTTTTTCTCACCTGTCTTTTATTATAAATGATTATGCATTCGTTATTTCCATAGAAATTATCCATTTTTGACATCATTCTACTTGCCCATAAAAACTAGCAAAACCACAATTCAACCCAACCATAATTTTGTCTTATAAATAAGTGAAGTGGGCTTAGTTCAACTTGCAATATACATTCACTCAGAAGTAATGGAGTACACCATCTGAGGTGGAATGTATATTTTCCCTCCACATTGTCACAGCAGTGAGAGGTGGCAGATAGTGACCATGTATCTACTTTGTTCAAATACTGAGCAAAACAAAATCTGGTATTTGGTTGGTGGAGTCTTCTTTCCTTTTGGATTGCATGGATTTTCTTGGCAGGTAGGAAAGAGGTCCTAAAGATCAGCCTGGTTCAGGCTTTTTGGATGTGAGCAGATATTTGCTTTCTCCTTTAAGTCAAACTCTTGTTATTTACTTAGAAAAATTTTAAATCAATTCCAAATAACCTTCAGTTATGATACATCCATCTGCATGTACCCCTGTATCTTATCAGAGTTATATCTCTAATTGGGGGAAATATGGTTTATTTATATCTTAAAATTTAATTAAGAGGATTAGGCTCAGTTATCTGTATTGTTTTGATGAGAAGATAAAAACTGCATGTATATAGGACTATTCTTAAAATCACATAGGTTTGCAGAGGAAAATAATCTTGATCCTTCTCTTTTTCTCTCTTCCTAGGATGCAGAAGGATATTTAGAAAGCATCTTGCTAACTAATGCCCCTATACCATTTGGGGGGTGATGAGTAATTAAACTTTTGAAAATTTCCCTTGAAAGCTCCAGTCAGCATGATCTTCAGAGTAGGTAAATGGCTTGGATTAACCTAAACTCCATTAAATTACAGTATTTTATAAGTATTTTATGTCAAAGAGGAACATACATTAATCCACAATTTGACCAAGTGCCTTCCCATTGCATTTACACTTGACTCTCTTAGGAGAGTTCTAAGTGTGGTTGTTGTCACACAGAGCCAGACATATGTCATCATCCTAGAATTCTTGTGCATGCACTATTTCAGTGCAGAGTGCAAAGGCATCTGCTTATATTTCTCAGCCTAGAAAAATCTATATGTTACTACTAGCACTGTACTTCTGAAATTTTCACTGTACAAATCACCTGGGCCCTTCATCAAATGCTGCTTCTGATCCAGTAGATCTGGAGACTGCATTTCTAGCAAATGTCCCCAAGGTCCTCATGCTTCCTCTTACAGTCCACACCGTAGGTAAAATGGTGTGGTGTCAAATTATGGCTGTGTCTCACTGTGTGGGAAGAAAATAGCCTTAAATAAGGCTCAGGGAAATAGTTGTCGAACTGAGTTAATAAAATAATGAGCAAAATAAAAATTCATTTGCGCTCCTGCTATAAACCCAGTGTTCTAGAATACTTTTTGCTCACGATTTTTAAAAGTAACTTGAGGAAAGAAGTGCCTGTGAAATACAGAGAGCAACTGAATTTGCAATGTTTGAAGTGGTTGAAGCTAACCAGTGTAAAAATATAGATGATTATATAAAGGGCTAGATTTTTGCCACTTAACAATGTTCAGAAACTTAAAAATCAATCTGTGGGTACCTTAGATTACCTCTGAACATCTGGGCAACTGTATGTACTATTTTTGACATTTTGGAGAACCTGCTTCTAACTAGTTAATTCTGCTTTTCTGCTTTTGAGGATAAAGTATATAATCTAACACTTGAGGATTGTTGAATATTGACACCAGTAATTCTCCTCACTTTTCAGTAAATGCCCTGTTTAGTAAAGTATTAGACTTTTCCAATAACATTTTAGTTTGAGATAAGCCAACTAGTATTTTATATAAGAGGGATATTCAAATACCTAAAGTGTTTACAGATTTATTTGTACTCATCTCTCAATCACCAGTTTGTACTTTGTATTCAATTGATTATTTTCTCATATACAAAAAGCAATCCTAAAAGCATACCAAGACAGAGTATGTAGCATCATTCTTTATGAGTAGTAGTTGTTGGTAAATTATATTCATTCTGATATTGCTTTTCTGCATTTAGAGAATACTTCAACATGCAAAATGGTATTTGGTAGTGTAAAACTCCATGAAAGAATAGAGGTTTTTGTTTGTTTGTTTGTTTGTTTGTTTCTTTTTTTTTTCTTAAGTTAATGAAATGAATCAATTTCTTGGAGTGACAATCCATTTTAGAAAATATGTCTTTATTGTGATATACAATTTTACTTACATCTCTCGTCCATTTCCAGACATCTTGAATCCACCAAAGGGGCACTGGGCAGATAAAAGCATATAGCAATTCACCCTTGAAGAAGAGAAGTACATTAATACTTATCAGATAATTCCCAAACTGGAAATAAATCATTCAGGGATTTCTTTAGGGACACTGTTTAAAAAAATGCAGTCATTGAGATAAAAACAATTTTATACTTTAGACTGAAGAAAACACGAACAAATATAGAAATAAATAAATGGTGCAGTTATGTGTGTGACTGGTTATAAAGAAGTATTAGTCTTTATTATAACAGAGGGAACAGCTATTACTGAAGGCAAAGATTCATATGATGTTCTCTATGGCAGAAAGCTTACACATTGAGCTTCATAATGCTTCTGAGGTTCATGTACTTACTGGGCCAAAATCAACTTTCTTTAGCAATTACACAGTGTATTATAATATTCAGTTCATTTATTTTATGAGTTGGTCAATAAGTTGCTTCAACAGAAGTGCTGGCAAGAATTGGACCTTATCAATTTGTCAATCTGTTTTTATAAAGTTTTTTTAAAAAATATGTTAATACAAATAAATCACAATTGTAAGCATGTGGATAGAATTAAAGAGAAGGTCAGGGCAATGGGGAGTGGCAATTAGAGGGCAGGGCTGCAGGCCTGAACAATTTTATTAATGTCAAAATAGAACTGATATCTGTTAGGGCTGATTTGGACCTCTGCCACATGATGAATAAAAATGTTCTAGTTTAACTACTTTGTATACAGCAAGTCTTTAGTAAATGTAGATTATATATATATGTATATATATATGTATATATATACATATATATATACTGGAATACTAAACTGTATTAATGCTTTTATGATAGGAAAATCTATATTAATATATATTAAGAATATATTAAACTTGATTTAAATTTTTTTCTTTAGTTCTTCATTGTACATAGCACATTGCTAAGTACCTTGAAATCATCTAATAATACAGTTGTGCATCACACATCTATAAAATGTTTTGTCTAAGTCACTAGAAAGAGTTGGATAAATGTATTTTGGACTTTAATGTTTTTTAGACAACTCCTTTCAGGGCAGGACATATGATTTCAAATGAACGTTCTGGTTTGGCAGAGGTCAAGTCAGCCCATGGATATGGGCTGATAGTGAAAGGGCACTGGTTTCTCAGATGTACTTACCACACCACCCCTGCCTGCAGAGCAGAAGAGACGGTGATGGCCTTGTCTAGGTCTTTTGTAAAGACTCCTGCTGCTAGGCCATAGGTAGTATTGTTTGCTCTCTTAATAACATCATCTATAGATTTAAATTTCATGATTTGTTGTACTGGTCCAAATATCTACACAAGAATAATACAAATAAAGGTTAAGCAAAATATTTTAAAATAGACTGTATTTGTTTTCCCTATAAAGTCTTCCACATTGACTAAGGCATTGATTGGCTCTCATCCCAGATCCATGTGCAAGAACGAAAATAGGTAGCCATAGAGAGAGAGCATGTGTGGAGTTCTCTGTGGGATGAGACAGGATATAAATAATTATTCTTGTGAACTTCTGCTCAAAACAGTCAACTTCCCCATGGAAAATATTGAGAATGACTAAGAGATGGAAAGCATGTCTGGCAGAATGCATGAGCTCTGGCGGGGTGGGGGAATAAAAAAAAAAATAGAGATGTCTGAGAAACACCTCAAGAACTGTTCAACATCACTAATCATTAAGGAAATGCAAGTCAAAACCACCTTAAGATATCATCTTACTGCAATAAGACTGGCTAGGATCAAGAAAACAAATGATACCAAGTGCTGGAGAGGTTGTGGGGAAAGGGGAACACTCATCCACTGCTGGTGGGAATGTAAGCTCGTACAGCCACTATGGAAAGCAGTGTGGAGAACCCTTGGAAGACTTGGAATGAACTTGCCACCCGACCCAGCCATACCACTCCTGGGCATGTACCCTCAAGACTCACGCCACCACAGAGATACATGCATGGCCATGTTTATTGCAACTCTCTTCACAATAGCAAGGAGCTGGAACCAACCTAAATGCCCCTCAACTGATGAGTGGATAGAGAAAATGTGGGAGATTTACACAATGGAGTTCTATGCAGCAGTAAAGAAAGACAATAAAAAATAAATAAATAAATAAATAAATAAATAAATAAATAAATATTCTTTGATACTGTAATACAGCTGCTCCAAACTTAATGGGTCTAATCAGATATGTTTGGCTGATAAATGCAGAAATTAAAAATCAATTGAGGAGTGAACTGACATAGAGAATCTAAGGACATTGGATGATTCATGCACATTGGCTTTTATCTCTGCTGTTCTTACTGGTTCCAATCTCTTGGGATGCTGTTGAAGCCCCCTTTGTCTTGCCTTGATGACACCGAGGAGCTAAAGAAACTAACCTCCTCAGATCCTCTGTCAAACCACGATTTGATAAACAGAGTATTTTAATTCTGTGCCTTCAAGTCATCTATATCTTTTTACTGTAGTGTATTACATAACGTTTTTATTGTCCAAGGACAGCGATGTATCTCTGCAGCTATTAAAAGCCCTCAGAATGCATGCTGCTTATCAGCTACCATTGTAAAGGCAAACTAGTTCCTCTTAGTTATATGTGGTATCTCTGTGTAACATCCTCATTGACATTACTTTGTGCTTCACACACTCCTTCCTCATTCCCACGCAAAGCCATTCTACCATTTCTGAGTTTGACTTGTTCTGTTCCTCATATAACCCAGGTCACTCATTCTACTTCTTTCTGTACCTGGCACAAGTAACTTCATGAACAGCGTGCACATCTAGTCCTGGTTAACAAATGGTAGGATCCTTTGCCATCCCTTTAAAGCTAAGAGGAACCTACAGAAGCTGTTAAGCTCCTTGTTCTGTGCCTGTTTAGAAATTCCTTTCAGTTTCATTGCATTCCTGGCTGTTTCTTCTTTTCACAAATGACTCAAGCCTTTCTCAATCAAGCACTGCCTGGGAGCTGCTGGGATTGCTGAGTTTCAGAGGAACAGATAGTTTATCACAGAGAGAGAAGAGCCACGGAAGGGTGAGAACCACGTGGGACCCCTTACCTCCTCTTTGGCAATGCGCATCTCGTCAGTGACATTGGAGAAAACTGTGGGCTGGACAAAGTAGCCTTTGTCCCCCCAGCGTCCGCCCCCACACTCCAGTTTGGCTCCTTCTTTCTTCCCACTCTCGATGAGGTCAAGTATTTTATTATGCTGCTCCTTGTCAATCTAGTTGAAAAATATTACAGGGAAAATGAAAACCTGACAGATAGTAAAGATAACGTACTGTAAAAGAGGGCTTCAAAACGCTGGGTTACTGTATAAGGTCTAATGTGGGTTCAAAACAACTAGAAGAAATTCACCTCATTCTTACGGATGTTTTCTTTCCATGAATTTATAGGAAGGAACCTTAAAAGATCCTTAAATTTAGTACTGTTACATGAGCATATAATGGAGTATCTACTCAAATGTCACTTGGAAGACTATTTGTTAATAATTTTTACCACGATTGCTTGGAAGCTGAAGACCCGATGGAAGTAGATGCAGTGAAAGGAGTAGGCGGTCATTCATTCTGGTCTTCCACGTTACCTATGTGGGAATTCTGAGCTACCAGGCTTCCTCTAGGGCACAGCTTGTAGCAGTGCCAACTTTTGTTTAATTGAGTTTAGTTTTTATGTAGTAAATAAATCAAGAATAAGGTTTAGTTCCCATACAACAGTTAGAAAGAGTATATCATATTTACATTGAAAGAATGAATGAAAGCTCCAAGATTAATATCCAGTCTCTAGAACATAGCTCTTACCAGTTCTACTGGCACTTGGAGACAGTTAGCTCTTTATTGTAAGGTTTTAGCATCATCTCTCTCCTCTACTCACTAAATGCAAAGTAGAACCACACCTTCCTACAACTTAATCTGTCTCTAGACATGGACAAATTTCCCCTATAGGAAAAGAACAAAACTGCCCAGGATAGAGGATCACTGTTTTAAAGCCAAGTCCAAAGGGTGGGGCTAAACTCAGAATCAAAGATCCAAAAGCTTGAACAATAGCTGTGCAAGAAAGAAAAGTGACCTCTGAATAAGACAGACACAGACACTGAATCACAATTGTTCTAACTACACAGAAGAAAACCGAGAGTCCTAGAAGGAAGAGGGGGCTTTAACAACAAAACTGGGACATTTGTCAGAAGTTCTGAAACCTTGGCCGCTGGGGATACTTAATGCTACCACTGGGTCACAGAAACTGAGGACTCTGCTCTATTGCTTAGACTTGTGGAATGGCACCCCAAAGGGACTGATTATGAGGAATAAATGACAGCCCTACTTTCCATATATAATTCCCAGCATAGTTCCTAAACTTTTTCTAGGCAGGAAAAAGGGTCAACACAAAATATGACTTAATTCTTCCACTTTGAGAATCAGCAAATGAAGATAATATCAGCTGGGAAAGTATGAGCTAGGAAGTAAAGATTACATGGCCATGATTCTTTGTTCTTGTGACCCATACACTTGTCTTCTATTCTGTACTCACCTGAGGGCCTTGGGTGATTCCAGAATTCAGAGGGTTTCCAAGATTATATTTCTTAGCCCGCTCAACACTCCTCCGTACAAACTCATCATAAATCGACTCCTCGACAAAAAGCCTGGATGCAGCCACACAACATTGGCCCTGGTGATAGAACACTCCTTGGTGTGCAAACTCGATGGCGCTGTCCACTGCAGAGGAAGCGTTCACATCAGAGAAGAAGTATTCATAAAGGATATGCAGGAGAGACGGCTCTTGCTGCCTTGCCCTGGCCTGGACTTCTGTTTCTACACCCATGTATGGTGGCTCACAACCACTTATAACTCCAGCTTCAGAGGACCTGAAGTTATTTTCTGGCCTCTGCAGTCACCCACAGTCATGTCCACACACAGACACACATATACGCATGATTAAATGTAAAATAAATCTTTTAAACCTGTAAAACAAATATATATTGCTCAGATGCACTATGATTATATATAAAAATGATGAATCATGTAATCAGAAATAGATTCAATATATTCCCTCTATTAGATAGAAGGTAGATGACAGATTAATCTTGCTGATAATTAATATGGAAATAACAACAAAGATAATCTGAAAATCTGGTGCTTCCTACAAGTTTAATACAGTTATTACCAAGAATGTATATTTGATTGCAAGAGCAAATATCATTGCAAATAACCTTATGATAGCTCTATTTATTTACATGATTATTAATATTATCTTTGGGGTTAGTTAGATAAAAACAGAAATCTGGAACAATCAATTTGTAGAAATGACTTTTGTTAATGGACATAGTCTATTCTAATGAATTTAAAAATATCTTATGTATTTTTATTTTATGTGTGTGTTTTGCCTGCATGTATATGGACACCTATGTCATGCAATACCAGTAGTGGCCAGAAGAGAGTATCAGATGCCCTGGAACTGGAGTTACAGATGGTTATTAGCCATCACCTGGGTGCTGGGATTTGAACTTAGGTCTTCTGCAAGAGCAGCCAGTATTCTTAACAGCTAAGCCATCTCTCCAGCCTGCAGACCAATGACTTTTATTTAATCACAGCAAAACCATGCTCTTGGGTCAGATGACCAAGCTGACTCCAAGGCAACCTCATTTTTGGTATTCTACCCAAAAAGATAGTGAATGAATGAGGTATGAATGAGAATTAATAAATCAAAGTGCCACAAACAGAGCACCCATCCATTGGAAACAATGGAGGTTGGGACCAAGGATGTGTGACCAAGGATGAATGAAATACAAGGGATGGAAAGGTCCCAATGGTCTATTGCTGGTCTATTGTATTTCCCAAAAAGACTAAAGAAAAATTTTGGAATAAATATGCAAGTGTGGCATGGTCAATTCACACACTTCTGAGAGATATCTGGAAGGAACAGGTGTCCTTTAGGTTCAGGTCCAGTATTAAAAACTTATTTTAAGAGTCAGGCTTTTATTTTGTTCAGGATAGTTGTAATGCTGACATTAATACTAATGCCCTCATCAATTGCCTTAAATAATTTCAAGACCTTTTTAAATGTTTTGATCAATATGAAAAGTTATATTTTTGAAAATAACAATAAAACAACCCAAATCACTAATACTCAGAATCACTCATCCACCTTGTAAACCTTATTCTTGGAAAGACATTTCCAAAATCTATCTAAAGCATATGTTATAGATACTGATAAACTCTTTGCTTAGTTTAGATGGTACAGTGTGCCTAAATCATTTTATAGACATTTTATTGATTCAAAACAAAAGAAAGGGTTTTTGTGTCTGTTTCAGTTTTGTTAATGAGGAAGATTCAGTTTAAGATTTTAGAAACTGGGTGTTAATCTGTAAGCTAATAGTAGATCTCTAAGATGTAATGAGTTCACTTTATAGCTGGGTTGGCTACCTAGGAATCTTGTCCTGTTTATGTGATGCCTAACTAGACAGTAAGTTCTAAAATCTCCAGTTAAGATCAAAACAGCAACAATAGCAAATTCTATGAACCATCGGGATTATAGTTGTATTGTGAATCCACAACCATTAAAGAAGAAAGGGTTGAAGGAACATTTGACCATCAATACTGCCTAATTAATTCCTATTTAGGAAGTAATCTGAATATTTAATTTGGTAATAAAATCAGAATTAACTTTGACCATTACATATGAGGTCACATCAAAAGTATAAACTTAATGTACATGAATTTCATGATCTTTATTAGGAAAAAACGAGTAATTATTAAAATATGATTATTTTTTCTCTGGCAGTCTCCTTTCGGGAGAGAAAAATTCAGAGAGAATATAGAGGGAAAATGTGAAACTGTCTCCCAAGCTGGGCTTGACCTAGCATGTCTCATTTATCTTACTTTCCTCAATCAAGTATAGACATAGAGTTGTAATAAAATATTCTTCATAGATATAGGGCTGGAGAGATGACTCAGCAGTTAAGAGTACTGGCTGAACTTTCAGAGAACCTGGGTATAGCTTCTAGCACATGGCAGCTAAAAACTTCCTGTAACTTCAGGTCCAGGGGATCCCATGTGCTCTTCTGACCTCCAGAGGTACTGCATACACAGGTGCACTTATATACATGCAGTCAGTACACTGATACACATAAAATAAAAATAATAAAATATTTTTAAAAGTATTCTTCATAGTTTTTTTTTTTTTTTGGGTCTTTTGAGACAGAGTCTCCCTGTAGCCCCAGCTGTCCTGGAACTCACTCTGTAGACCAGGCTGGCCTTGAACTCACAAAGATCCACCTGCCTCTGCCTCCCAAATGCTAGGATTAAAAGTGTGCGCCACCACGCCTGGCATCTTCATAGTTCTATATGCAAACTGTTTGCATATTGACAATAGGAAGTAGCAGTTTATTCTAACACGGATAAAACCGTATCCATGTTTAACTTATCTACTATATGTTAGAATATAAGGAGAATGTAAAAGCTTTTCCAGAGTCAGTGTGGACTCTGGTTAATTCCTTTCAGGAATTCCTTGAGGCAAACACACTTGGAAGAGTCAAGTTCACTGGTGTGACATTATCAGACATCAGAAAAGGAGGTGAGAAGCTCACAGAGAGCTCGTACTCACAGTCCGCATCAGCGAACACGATGCACGGGCTCTTTCCTCCGAGCTCCAGGGTGACCCTCTTCAGATTGCTTTTCCCAGCAGCTTCTTTGATTAATTTGCCAACCTGAAATCAAATGTCACAAAAGAGGAGATTTAGTTTGTTCTCATGAAGACAGGTTCATATGTTCAATATCATGACATTTGTGCCATCACCCAAATTTCATTTGGAAGACACAGTAATTGATATCATTCAAGATCTGGCCCCTTCAGATCTAAGAGGCTCCCCCATCAGTTCTGCAAACATGAGATCAATTAGAAAATGCTCTGGACAAGAGAGCAGACACTTCAAATGGGACAGCTGACCTCTGTGTGGGGGCAGGCAAGGACTGGTTCTCATTTTCATCAGAACTTCATCTCTGTATTGATCAGGCACCAGGACTCGATCACACCTCACCTGATTTCTCATCCCTCTTCCGACATTCAGAGAACTAAGTCTTCTCACCACACTAGTGTTCCCTCCACCACCTGAATCTCAGCTCTCCTCATTTTCCATCCCCTTCCCAGTCTCTCTTTCTATACCTTTCCCACAAGCCATGCCTTTATATGGACATACTTCTTATCTTAGATCTCCTTGAGTCCTTTTCTGATGAGTCTAGATGGACCTGAATCTCTTTCCTGGTCTCCTAAAGAACTTCCTGAAGACTCACCTGGAGTCAGACCCAAATGGTATCATTTGTGTCTGTATAAATTTTCCACAGAGGCCATCATTGCCTACTTGCCCATGAATCTATCAGTGTTAATGGATCTCTTTCTCTCTCTCTCTCTCTCTCTCTCTCTCTCTCTCACACACACACACACACACACACACACACACACACAACTCACACACATACATGACCCCTTACTCCTATGCTTTTACTTCTCAGACACATGTAACTTTGAACAACTACTGATTTAAAAGGAAGACTCTAGATCTCTTGTCTGTGGTGCTACTGAAGCTATGGAATTCTACTATTTCTTTTTCCTTCTTTAATTCTAGCTCCTTGTTAGAAGGAAAAGACATTGTTTTTATTTCTCTCTTTTTAGAATCCTTTCCTGTCAAGATTATATTCTATTCTTTTAGTTTTCCATCTTTGAAGCCTGTTTCAATAATTGTTCATTATGTGTGTTGAGACCACAAGCCACTGAAATGGTCTTGGCCTTCATGTTCTGGCAGTAATCATTTTATTTTGCTTCTTTTTTCTCTGAGTTTCTTTTCTTACTCCTCATGTTGGGTTTTAATAAAATGCTTTGATTCCATCAGAATAATAACATAATATTTACTTTATTTTAATTTTGAACTGCTATTGTGCATTATAGAATTTAGAATTAATCTACTAATGCTTTCATTTTATTTATTTTATAAGTATAATTTAACTTCTGACAGTAGATCAATAGGAACAAAAAGTACTCTTCCATTGGCAAAACCCTGCCTAGCATTTATTTATACCCACTGTTTCTCTCACAGTGTGTCCTTCCCTTCCTCTTTCTTTCTTCTTTCTTTCTTCTTTCTTTCTTTCTTTCTTTCTTTCTTTCTTTCTTTCTTTCTTTCTTTCTTTTCTCTTTTTCTTTCTTTCTTTCTTTCTTTCTTTCTTTCTTTCTTTCTTTCTTTCTTTCTCTTTCTCTCTCTCCTTCCTTCCTTCCTTCCTTCCTTCCTTCCTTCCTTCCTTCCTTCCTTCCTTCCTTCCTTCTCCCCTCCCTCCCTCCGTCTACCCTTCCCTCCATCCCTCCCCCCTTCCTTCCTGCCTCCCTCTCTCCCTGCCTTCCTTCCTCTTTTATTTTCTGATATTATCTCTGTAGTTCAGTTCGGCCTCAAACTCATACTTCTGTTTTCACCTTCCATGCCAGACATCCACAAAACATTTCTACTGAACACCATTCAAATTGATTAAGAATTTTCTTTGGGGCTGGAGAGATGGCTCAGCTGTTAAGAGCGCTGACTGCTCTTGCAGAGGACCTGGGTTCGATTCCCAGCACCCACATGGTGGCTAAGAACCATCTTTAACTCCAGTTCCAGGGGTATCCCATGCCCTCTTTTGACCTCTGTGGCATTGCATGACATGGGTACACCAACCCACATGCAGACAGTGCACTCATAAACATAAAAAAATAAAAAAAAAGAATTTTCTGTTTTCTAAATAAAGAATATGGGACTGGAGAGACGGCTCAGCAGTTAAGAGCACTGGCTGCTCTTGCAGAGGACCCGGGTTCAGTTCCCAGAGCCCCTATGTCAGATAATAGCAGTCTGTAATTCCAGTTCCAGTGGATCCAATGCCCTCTCCTGATCTCAGCGATCATTGCATTACACAGGTGCACTTACATACATGCAGGCAATATACCCATATAAATAAAATATTAAAAAAGTCCTACTTTTTGAGTTCTTAAATTTATTTTTGTATCTCTTCCTTTTTTCATTCTTTTCAAAAAAAGTTCACTAGAGAAACTCTGATTAATTAGCTTTTGTTTGGGGGTACAGGGTAAGATCAGAAGTATTTTTCTGTTAGCTCCAGATATTAAAAGAAATAATATGAAAGCTTGTTAAAGTTATGAGTGAGGAAGATTCATTTTAATGAGTACATGTCCAGGTGGTCAACAAGAAGTTTGCTTGAATTTTCCCAGAAATCAAGGAAATTATTTTTATTTAAAATCACTGATTTTAAATATGGTATTATCTAAGATTGTTTGAAAAAGTAAAGTGTTATGATAAAGACAAAAGTCAGAACTCTTAAGACTGTGGGCGACTAATATTTTCATCATCTTTCCTGCTTGTGTGAGGCAAAATAGCCAGTCCTCAGCAAAATATTCCGTCTTACAGTTATAGTTCTGTCTTTAAAAGAATCTCAAAATTAAAATTTTTGTTCGAATGTGTCAAGGGGTTTTGACCATGAGAGTTCTGATCCATGATTTGCCTCTTGAATGGAATTTGCCAAGAAAGCTAATATGAGCCAAGTAACAAACATGGAGCTTAAAACTAAACAGAACAAAACAAAGCAAAGCAAAGCAAATCAAATCAAAACAAAACAAAACAAAACAAAACGGCTCCCAGGAGCATTTGGTTTGGAGGAAATGCTGCTTTCCCCCCTGTTGTGGCTTCTACAAACATGTTAACATTTATTTCTTCAGTATTTATTCAGAAAGAGCTGTACTTCTTTCTGTAGGTAACAGTGAACAAGAGCATTTTTGAGACTAGTTGGGCAAAGGAGAGATAAAAAGACAAGGCCGTCCTGTTCACAATACTCAGTGGGAACACAAGTGGGAAGGTTTTTAACTCAGCATTCTCTCAGAACTGCAAAGTTAGGGAACAAGGCAGTGCAGGGACACTGTGAGTCAGGTGAATGTAGCTTACATCCACAGAAGACAAAGCCTGGGAAAATGAAATATAAGTGGACTTATCAGAAAGCGAAAGAACACAGGGGCTGAGATGGGGAAACGGATATGCAAGCAGGGAGTGCGTCTCCTCACAACTCCTGAGCTAATTTGAAAATGTAGTCAGGGGAGGAAAAGAAAAATAGGAATATTTTGTGAACACACTGTAACCAGGCCATTTACTAAGTGCTCAGAAGGTCGTCTACCAGCACATTCACTTTTCTATAAAACTCAATAAAATATATATTACCATCCCTAGTATTTAAAACAAAATCCTCAGCTTTTCAAGGATGCTCAACTGTTCAGAGACTCAGAGGAAGCAGAGGCAGAAGGAGAATTTGAGCCCAGATGTTGCCCAGTCTTCCAATATCAATATCGCTTTCTTTGAAGGCAAACAGGCCTCTAAATGTCATTAGAGGAGCCACAAAATATCCCAGGGCTGAGGATGTGTTTCAGCAATCAGGTGATAGTTCTGGGATCAGGGAACAGCAGTTCCTAGTGCAGAAGAATGGGAGAAGTATGGGGAGGGTCTGAACAAAGAAATGCTTTGTGTTAATGGTGTGGACAATGCAGAACTCTAGGCTTGTCTCCATCTTCCTTTACCTTTGTTGTTATAATATCAGCCTAGAGCCTTACTGTTATAAAAATTATTAGCATGTCTTGGGCATTACAAGAACTTTTTTTTCTAGGAAATTCTGATTGCATGGTAGGGTTTCCCTATCTCAATTAGATTTACACAAAGTGATCCTTTTATACTTCATGGAAACAAAGAAGAAATATATTTTAAAAGGTCAATGTTTTATCATGTCAATTCCCTAAGCTTTAAAAAATAAAATGAAGTAGCAAACTAAGACTAAAATGTGCCTCAGAGAATGATATCACCTGTGTTGATCCAGTGAAGGCCACTTTGTCGATATCCATGTGAGAGGAGATGGCTGCCCCAGCAGTTGGCCCATAACCAGGGACAATGTTCACCACGCCAGGAGGAAACCCTGCCTATGAGTTAGGAAGCAAGTAATTAAAACAGATTTCAGAATTTAATGCATGGAAGAGGAGAATTAATGATTGAGTTTCTGTATGCTTATAAAACCCTTTTATTCCTTTATTATTATTATTATTATTATTATTTAATTTCTTACGCCATACGAAAATACCTTCAAAGGCAATATTATCAAGGGACACTCACATCCAAGGCCAAATCTGTCATCACAAGACCACTACTCCAGTGATGACTTGGGTCAAGTTTCTTAAGGTAGACTCAAAAGATAGGACAGAAGAATGTATGTCAAGACATTTACACAGAAAGATGTTATTCATTATCATCATTGGCAACACTAACAAGCTAAAGGGATTCCAAATTTTTAGCTTGCCAAACTAATTTCACAGGACAAAAGAGGTGTGTTGCAAATCCCCATTGGTATTGCCTAATTCGTAAAATATCAGTAAATCAAACCCATTATCCTCAGGATGACACTTCAAAGAATGATGTTCATTCCACTGAAGGGATCCAAAGAGAAACAACCAGTTGGATAATTGACTTGTGCATATTAAAATTTAATGGCTTTTCCTTCAAATTCCCTCATCTTGATGGCTCTTTTGCCTATTTTAATTTGATATAAAATATATTTCAAATATTATTTCAGATTTCATAAATTCTAAGTTGCTAGGGCCTAATCCTTGTTTAAGTTTTGCTGCAATGTTAAGGAGAAAGGCAATGAGCCATTTGCAGAAGAATGAATTCAGCCATGTTTGATAGTTGAATAAATGTTTCATATATTCTGTCCTGCTTTCAACAGGAAAGAAAATGTAAAGGAAAATGTAATAGAATGGGGAGTACAAACAATCATACTTGCGCTTTAAACAATGTGACTTAATATTACAAGCAAGCCTATTGACACAGTTACCTCCAATATTCGGAGAAATTAAAACTAAACACAACTGAAAAAAAATTTATAGATGCAACCAGGCCAGTTATAGATCAGGCAGTTACAAACTAAATCAACATTTTATCATTTGAAAGAAAGAGTTTTGTATTTCCCCTATGAATTATGCTCATGAGAGTTAAATAACAGAAATAACTGGTTATAGTATGACTGGTTATAAGCCTTTGAGTCTGCCTTTCTGTCTGTATTTAGAAGGAGACACATTTGTGCTGACGGCCAGAAATCTCAGCCAGCAGCAGCAGCAGCAGCAGCAATACTGCTTATATCTCTAGTCCTTGGGCAGGAGGCATTTGTGAATAAGTGGTGTTTCCTAGCATACTGAGGGTCTTTAGGGTAAATCAGGACTCCTGAATTTGCCTGCATGTTTTGACTTGGGGAACTTACCTCTTTGATTAAAGATGCCACGTGAAGAGCAGTGAGAGGAGTTTGCTCTGCTGGTTTGACAATCACCGTGTTCCCGCAGCTGAGAGCAGGGCCTATCTTCCAAATGAACATGACCAGTGGGAAGTTCCACTAGAAAGCCAAAGTATATAGCTCAAAACCATGTTTCCTAGAGCAACTCACCTGATACATGTTGAATAATAACAGAGAAGTTGTATGTAATCATTTATTGTATTTCACCAAAGTTAATTGCTAAATGTAGATAGCAAATAGAAAACTATTCCAAACCTTTTGATAAATTTTTATTTTTGAAATCTTAAAACTAACTATGGGAAAAGATTTGCATGTCACTACAGGTCAAAACACCACCAACTGAAATGCCTGAAAAAAGGTTTGGATTGTACAGGATGGACCAAGAAATACCAGCAGAAAAAGCTGGCCCAAGTAAGCATCAAGAAGAAAAAAACTTCAGACTACCTGAGCCATAGGCACCAAATATCTCAAAATTCTATACAGGAGATGTGAATAAAAGAGCATCTCACATTGAATCCAGTGCTGTCATTTTGAATTCTTATTATACACTGAAAAGCATTATTGCACATTTTGTATGTAATTAAGAATATTATACTACATATGTTTAAAAAGCGTGAAATTATCTCCCTCCATCTCTCTAAAGGTTATTTTATATTTACCAAATAATTTCATCCATCCAACAGAATTCATATCCAGGAGATTTTGTGGATATGTATGCTTGAGACTAAACCAAGGGCCTTCTACATGTTGAAAATGTTTTCCATCAGTGAGGTAACCTCAGCTCAGGATGAATGATCTTGTTAAAAGTAAAGAAGGTTCCTATCCAGAGGATGAGAAATTGGATTTGTATCTCAGCAAACCCACTAGAGAGACATAAGTACTCAGATAAGCAATTTGTACTAGGCACATGAATTTATGACCTTAAGTGTTCAAAGTAGTTCTCTCTACTTTAGATGACTGTCTTCAGAATTCATCAAGAAACTAATCAAGTTGTGGTATACCTGTTGGTAGGATCCCTGCCTAATGCCTGTGAGGCCCAGGGTTACATCTCCAAAAACATATTAACTATTATTAGCAATTAGGGTAATGTAAGATTCTTTTTTCTTTCTTTCTTTCTTTCTTTCTTTCTTTCTTTCTTTCTTTCTTTCTTTCTTTCTTTCTTTTCTTTCTTTCTCTCTTTCTTTCTTGTTTCTTCATTTTAGCTTTTAAATTAATGAATAGTTGCACTAAAAATGATGATATTGTTAGAGTTCAGTGTCATTGAACAAGAGTTCATCTAAAATCTCAGGACAACACACTGTCCTTTTTTTTAGCCTTTTAAAGTAGTCAGTGTCATATTGATTTAGCCTAAAGGAAATCTGGTTCTATTCAGAATATTATTTTCTATCTAAAGGTACAATGCATGCCACACAGTGTTCCAAGTGTCATGGTGATCAAGTTTTTCATTTTTAATTCAAAAATCTCTTTCAGGAATTCAATATTGGGATCTCATTAAACTCAAAAGCTTCTGTACATCAAAAGAAACAATCAAGGAAGTGAAGAGAAATCCCACAGAGTGGGAGGAAACCTTCACCACAGAAACATCTGACAAAGCATTGATTTCCAGAATATATAAACTACTCAAAAAACAAAGAAGAAAGAAAACAAATGACCCACTCAATAGATGGAGCAAAGAGCTGAAACAGAGACTTCACAAGTGAGGAATAGAGATGGCTTAGGAAAACCACCTTAAGAAGTGGTCACCATCAGCCGCCGGGCGTCTTGGCCCCACCTTTAATTTCCTAGTGCTTGGGAGGCAGAAGAGGCAGACAGCACTCTTTGTGAGTTCAAGGCCAGCCTGTCTACAGAGTGGGTTCCGGGACAGCTGGGTTACAGGGAGACCTTGTCTTGAAAAAGACCAAAAAAAAACAAAAAAAAAAAAAGTGTTCAACATCACCATCACTAATCATTAAGGGGAAATGCTAAATTCAAAAACCCAACTCTTTAAGATATCATTCTTAATCCAATATATAGGATGGCTAGGATCAAGGAAACAATGATACCAAGTGTTGGAGAGTTTGTGGGGAAAGGGAACCACTCAGCCACTGCTGGTAGGAATTATAAAACTCTGGCAGCCACTATGGAAAGCAGTTGGAGAACCATTAAAAGACTTGGAATGAACTTGCACCCAACCCAGCCATACCACTTCCTAGGCATGAAACCCTCAAGACTCACACCACCGCAGAGATACATGCAACAGCCATGTTATTTCAGCTCGCTTCACAAGAGCAAGGAGCTGGAAACCAACCTAACTGCCCTCACCTGATGAGTGGATAGAGAAAATGTGGTACCCTTTCACATTGGAGTTCTATGCAGAAGTAAAAACAGTAACGGACCTCATTGAGGCTTTTGCAGGGAAACAGTGGAGCTTAAACGGACATTCATTTGCTGCGTAGAGTAACACACAGTCCCAGAAAAACAAAGAAGAATGGTATCCCTCATTTGTGGTGTAGTGCCAACTACATTTGTAAGTATTCTTTGGGCCCCAGCGTCCCTTGAGCTTTTGTCCAAAGCAGTTGGGAGTGATGCCTTATTGGAAACAACAACAACCAACAAACAAAGGACTATTCAACGAACTGATGAAAACAGTGGAACTGCTTAAAACAGTCAACTTCCACATGGAGAATATTGAGAAAGACTGAGAAGAGATGAAAAAGATGTTTGGCCAGACTGCATGAGCTCTGTTGGGCATGGGGGGATGGGGGGACAGGGGTCTAGATTTGATTTACCTATTCTATATAGATATCTTATATATATATATATATATATATATTAAAGAAAAAGGAATTCAATACTCTTGCTGCTGTTGTCCATGATGAAAAGTCTTAAAAAAGGAGACAGAAGTGCTGGAGAGCAGTGGGGCCTACTATGTCTCCCTGAAGTGATATCCCTCCACATATGTGACATGATAAATACTATGTAATATGCTTATAAAGAACAGGTCATAAAGAACCACAACATAAAAAAAAAATCCCCACAACATAATACAGCTTTTAAAAGTCATCCATGTGGTAAACACTAAGGACTGGATGAAGTAATATTGAAATATTCTCAAAAAATATACCACCATACACATGGGTTTGGGGACCAGCTAATTCATATCCAAGAAGCTCAGTCACAGAGGGACCAGGTTCGACCAGCCATACTTATTGAATTTTACTTCACATGTAACCAACATGTAAGCATCAATTTGTGTTAGAATAAGCTTCATCAACAGAGAGTGGAATTAGTGCTTTCTTTTCTCCTCACTGGGAATTGTGTAGGAGAAGAACTTACTGGAATGATTTGGCCACACACGCCAATAGGTTCTCGTCTTGTGTAAGTGAAAAGGTCTCCATCTGGAAATTAGAGCAGATACACAATCCAATGAGAGCAAGTAGGTTGTATATTCATGGACAGGTAGGTTAAAGTTGATATGACAGGAAGCTTTAGCGATTTAATAAAAAGAAAAGAGGAACAATCATATCTGTAATAGTTTAGGAAACAAAACAAAAAACTGAAACTGAAATAATGACTTATATGAAACTAAAGTTGCAAGATGGGAAAACATTTGAACAATTATTGCATTTCTCTTTGTCTAGGAGGGCTGTTTTCTACATCTTCTTTATTCACAAAGTTTGGGGGCCTGGAGAGATGGCCTAGCGGTTAAGAGCGCCGACTGCTCTTACAGAGGACCTGGGTTCGATCCCCAGCACCCACATGGCAGCTGAGAGCCGTCTGAAACTCCAATTCCAGGAGAACTCCAGCTCCAGGGGAATCCGAGACCCTCTTCTGACCGCCGAGGCGTTGCACGACACGGGTGCACAGACTTGCATGCAGGCAGTACATTCACACACATACAGAACTAAATAAAATTAAAAAAAAAAAAGTTTGGCAGAAAGGAATGGGAAAGGATGCACACTTGTTTCTGTGTAAATGACATATGTCAAGTATGTTTCCAGTATCTCAAATGTTCCTGGTACTACAAACCCTTAAAACTAAAATGATTTAAAATAGTAAAACATATTCCAAAGAGTAAGAAACCTTTCTGTTGAATAGTTCTAATTGTTAGTTTTCATCTCCCATACCAAAGATAAAAGCCACATCTCCTAACTCTATGAAAGACAAGCTGGCAGCCCATGAAAGAAAACAGCCAGAACTGACTAGAGACCAAGACATCAGCTCCAGAGAAAGTAGAGTGTTTTGCTTCTCATCCACCTGTGCCCCTTTTCTAAGCCTAGGGAACAATCTGTGGAAGAGGGGGCGTGGTAGAATGTAAGGGCTTCGATTGGGGTTAATGGTGAAACTACAACAAAATAGACTGGACACTCATTTGATCAACTTGATTGAACATACAAGCCCCCCCTTTCAGGATGGTGGGACCCATGAGCTGTGTGGGTTTGGGCACAACTGCTTGCAAATTAGTTTTACATGAAGGATGCTTGTACTCACAAATTATCACCTATTGTTAAAAAAAAAATGAAAACAAAACAAAACAAAAAAGCAGAGAAAGATGCAGAAAACTTACGGCAGAATGCATGATCTGGGATGGGTAGGGGTGGGGTGGGGGGGAAGGGAAGGGGATATATGCCTGAACTGAATTGGAAAATGATGTATGAAATACGCAAAGCATCAATAAAAATAAATTAAAAAAAAATAAATAAATAAAAAAAGAAAAACATGTCTGAAGCCAAGTGAGGTTTGTTTTGCTTTTTTCCATCTGGATTGCCCGACTCCCGTGTCTCCTGTTGTTTCCCGTTGGTGTGCTGCTCCTAGGAGTTTTGTTATTCTTTGTGTTTTGCTTTGCTCTGCTTGCCACAGCACCTACTGGCTCCTCTAGTGAATAGTTGCCATCGGAAGATCCCTGGCACTTTATTTGGCTTTTCCAATGTTTTCTAAGAGTAAAGCAAGTGCTATAAAGTAGCTGCACTGCTTGGAGCCTCCTCATTTCATTCTCACCTACTAACCACCAGGCTTTCACCTCTCATATCGATGCTCTGGTTAGACTAGACACACACATTGGACCAAACTGAAAGTAGACTTCCTAAATTCCAAAGTCATCAGTTACAGAAAAGAAAGTCTACTTTTTAATCTTTCCAAATTGTCTCTTTATTCACTTGAAATATTGTTCATGTATCTATTTTGCTGCATGTGTACCTCACTAAGTAACACTTACATAAACAGTTTCATGCAAAGATTCTTTTTTTTTTCTTGGTCTTTTTGAGACAGGTTCTCCCTGTAGGTCCAGCTGGCTGGGACTTGCTGTATAGACCAGGCTGGTCTCCCTCTCACAGAGATCTGCCTGCCTCTGTCTCCCAAGTGCTGGGATTAAAGGCATGCACCATCACCATGACCAGCCATGCAAAGATTCTTAACTCAGCTTCTATGGAGTCTCATCTTGCTTTGAAGCCATTTGGAACACAACAATTGAAATCAGTGTGTTGAATTATTCTGGTCTAAGTATATGAGTCACACTAGGCACAGATAAGCAAACCTCTCTCTTTCTGGAACATACAGAGCTTTAAGTAATTACATTACAGAAAAGGTATAAATGTCACTGTGAAATTGAAGCTCAAATAACTTTAGTGGCAAGGTTTGAAAGTTGGGAGGCTTAGACACTTCTTTCAAATTAGTAACTGAGTCTCTGATAACATGCTTACTTTAATACTGCCTCGTGTATCCACAGTGTTATTTCCTGCATAATAAACTGAAAGAACTTAAATAAATTGCTGATTATTAACATAACTTTCAGCTTCTTCAAAGCTGTTGGATCAAGTTAAAGGGGAAACTACTATTCCTTGTGGGTTGGCATCTTTAACAGGGGGAGCCTAAACACATCAACTCTGTAACAACGGTGTTGCCTCTGCCACTGCCCCAGTGGTTTCCCAGATCTACTTACCACTTGGTATTGTTTGGCCATGGATCTTGTCAGCCCAGCCGGCACAGTACTTCAGTGCTTTTATGCAGCCTCCTATATCCATCAGGTATGCATGGCTGAAGATCTTCCCAGCATTGAGCGACTCTATTGTCTGGAAAACAGATCAATACCAAAGTCTAAAACTGCAGAAAATATTAGGGTAAGCACAGCGCTAGGTTACTCATTCTATAAAGGATGGACTGTACATATGCCATATACATATCAGCCGCACTAATTGGACTCATCAGGCAATTATAACAATAGAAATGATGACTTGAAGCTGTCAGGGAGATGGAGTAGAAGGAACTGGAGGGCAGTGGTGGTGGTTGATATGATCAACAGACATTGTACAAGCATATGGAACTTTCAAAGAATAAAATATTTTTTTAAAGAATAGTCAATACTTTCAGTAGTTAGGTACTGGAGAACTTTGGTATTATAAGAAATCCTTTATCATCCTGACTAAACATTCCTTTAAAAACAACTTAAGTAAAAGTCAAATAACTTAAGAGTTCAGAAACTTGGTTGGGGACACTTCATAGGACCATGGTGGGAGGCCTGGTGAGATGCTCGCTGCCACATCCTGGCACTCTTTCTGTCACATTCTGAGTAAGTTGTAGCTAAGCAGTGTCTAAGAACTGGTCACCATTTCACAAATATGCAGCTGTGGAACTGACACCTAGTCTCCTTGTCATAGTCCAACAAGATTGCACTTGCCATCCAACAGTGGTGACAAGTTAGTGTTTGCAGTTTAGTGTTGCAACAAGGCCTCAATGATCACGTTACAACATGCTACTTCATGTACATATAAACAGTCTGTTCATGTACACTTAACACCTATATCTTTCACCATGGATTTTCTTTAGGAGAATTTTCAATTACAAACCTGCTGTTTTGGGCAATATTGTCATAATTATTTCAATATCAGACTGTAAATTTCAACCTTTTTGGTCTAGTTCTTCTTTTCTTCACCTTCTTACGCAGAGCTCTAAAGTGCTCTTTGGAATCTTACATTCTACTGGGTTGTCACCTGGAAGCTATGGTGGTTCTACCTCTGCATTATGTGTCCCACCAGCCTCAGATTCAAAAGAATATGATGTGTGTTCATGTGTTCACGTGTGTTCATTGTCCCTGTGATCTCAAGCAGACAGAGGCAGTTAACACAGACACAAGACAAATGAGAGAACTGAAGTTTTGGACCGTTAGGGTGAGTGTACTTTTATTGCACATAGCTAGTAACCTTATTTTTTGTATATTTTGAACAATGCAGAATCTTTGAGTAAGACTAATTCATTAATTAATGCCAATATTTAATAAAACAAAGGTCTCTTACAGTTACTTAAGATTGTAAAGATAATAAGCTTACTCTGAAGTCTAACCTGGGTACTCCTGAGTCCTCAACTGGCATTACTAGAATGTGAGACGTAAAGGAGAAGAGAATGACCTCCTCCACCCATGTATGCTGACTTGCCTAACCAAATAAATTAAAAGACATAATCACTCAAAATGTAGAAATTATTTTGGTCAATACATTAAAAGCTGGATTTTATTTTGTTAATTCTTTTCCATCTGCTGAAATAAAAAAGCACATCATTTAGTTATGAACATCATCATATGACAGGAAAATAGCCATTTTAAAAATATTTTGGGCTCACTGGTTAAGAGCACCTACTGCTCTTGCAGAGGACCTGGGTTCGATTCCCAGAACCCACTTGGCAGCTAAGAACTGTCTTTAAACCGGGCATGGTGGCATACACCTTTAGTCCTAGCACCCTGGAGGCAGAGGCAGAGGCAGGTGGATCTCTGTGAGTTCAAGGCCAGCCTGATCTACAGAATGAGTTCCATACCAGCTGGGGCTATAGGGAGACCCTGTCTCAAAAAAATCTCTATCTCTATCTCTATCTCTATCTCTATCTCTATCTCTATCTCTATCTCTATCTCTATCTCTATCTCTATCTCTATCTATCTATCTATCTATCTATCTATCATCTATCTATCTATCTATCTATCTATCTCTATTTCTATCTCTATCTAGATGAGTTAGGCTATCTGCAAATAAAATTATTTCAGAGACATATTTGGGGCACCTTGAACAATATTTGTCATTTTTTTACCCTAAAAGAAATCAGGAACAAGCAAATTTGAGAAATCAAGGACATCATTACAGAAACATTTGACCCTGTCAAGGGCTCTGAGAAGTTCAGAATAAAGGCAGGTTAGCACCGTTAAGCAGACAGCACTCACTACATTAACTTTGACCTGGAAGCACTTTCGAGAGAGCTCCCACCCTGCTTCCTGTTGGTGAGGATTAATACTCACAGCCAGCAGCAAACGGTCTCTTTCAATTAAGTCAGCCAGCTTGTTCAGTAGGCGTCCCCTCTCTGAAGCATCCATGGTGCGCCATGGGGAGCCGATCTGGAAAGCCTGTCTTGCAGCCTTCACTGCTTTATCAACATCTGCCTGGAAATCACAGAGAGCTCAACTCAGTCTATGCAACATACTAGAGAAGTCAATTCAGTATAGTCTACATACTAGAGAAGTCAATTCAGTATAGTCAACACACTAGAGAAGTCAATTCAGTATAATCAACATACTACAGAAGGTCAATTCAGTATAGTCAACATACTAGAGAAGTCAATTCAGTATAGTCTACATACTAGAGAAGTCAATTCAGTATAGTCAACACACTGGAGAAGTCAATTCAGTATAATCAACATACTACAGAAGGTCAATTCAGTATAGTCAACATACTAGAGAAGTCAATTCAGTATAGTCTACATACTAGAGAAGTCAATTCAGTATTGTCTACATACTAGAGAAGTCAATTCAGTATAGTCTACATACTAGAGAAGTCAATTCAGTATAGTCAACCTCCTAGAGAAGTCAATTCAGTATAGTCTACATACTAGAGAAGTCAATTCAGTATAGTCAACATACTAGAGCAGTCAGTTCAGTATACTCAACATACTAGATGAGCAAATCCAATAGCCATAACCTTATAAAATAGACCACAGGCTTCATGAACAGAAGTTGAGGCTGTGTCTCCATCAGCTCAGAGTGTAGCACATTCTATATTCTTTGCACTACAGTTTGTTGAAATGATTCCTCTGATTAATGTATAGAATAAATTGTATATATCTATCAAATAATTGAACTCAGAATAGAAATTTTTTTTAATTTTATTTATTTTTGTATGTGTATGAATGTACTGTCTGCATGTAGGTTTGTGCACCCGTGTCGTTCAATGCTGTGGAGGTCAGAAGAGGATCTCAGATTCCCCTGGAACTGGAGTTCTCCTGGAATTGGAGTTACAGACGGTTCTCAGCTGCCATGTGGGTGCTGGGGATTGAACCCGGGTCCTCTGCAAGAGCAGTTGGTGCTCTTAACCGCTAGGCTATCTCTCCAGCCCCATGAAATGTTTTTAAATGTTTTAAAATTTATCTTTCTTGGGGCTGGAGAGATGGTTCAGCATTTAAGAGCACCCACTGTTCTTGCAGAGGACCTGGGTTCGATTCCCAACATCCACATGGTGGCTGAGAACTGTCTTTAATTCCAGTTCCAGGGGGAAATCTGACACCCTCTTCTGAACTCCACAACATTGCATGACACGGGTGCACAAACCTCCATGCAGACAGTACATTCATACACATAAAAATTTATCTTTCTTTTTTGTGTGTGTGTGTATGTGTGTGTGTGTGTGTGTGTGTGTGTGTATGTGTACATGAACATGGGTGCCATGGCACACATTTGGAGGCTAGACAACAGCTCCTTAGAGTGTGTTCCTTTTTTTAAATTTTTATTCATTTTTTAATGTGTATGAATGTACTGTCTGCATGTAGGTTGGTGCACTTGTGTCATGCAATGCCAAGGAGGTCAGAAGAGGGTGTCAGATTTCCCCCTAGAACTGGAGTTAAAGACAGTTATCAGCTGCCATGTGGGTGCTAGGGATCGAACCCAGGTCCTCTGCAAGAGCAGTTGGTGCTCTTAACCCCTGAGCCATCTCTCCAGCCCCCTAGAGTGTGTTCTTTCCTTCCACCATGTGGGTCCCAGTTACTGAACTCAGGTTGTCAGTCTTGGATGGTAGTGTTTCAAGGCCATGTTGTGTCAATAGTTGGTTTATCCTATTTTAGTATAATGCTGGTATTTATTTTGTTTGGAATGACGTTCTAGTACATTTTTACATATCACCTCATTTCATTCCAAACAATATTACACATCAAATGTTTTCCTCATTTTTATAGATGAAGAAACTGAAGCAAAGAAAGATGTCAGTGTGACTAACCCAGAGTGGTTGAGGGCATTGTACACAGAGCCTTCTTGGCTGTGGACACCTTACTCTGCATCCTATATTCCACTCCTGTGGTGATGGGGAGACAAGATTTCAGGGCCCCGCTGTTTACCCCAATTAGCAGTGGCCTCTGGAGATTTCACAGTATTTCACTCTTACAGCGTTCTTACTATAGAAGGAAGAAGCATACAGAGGTACACTTCTTCCTTCTGCACAGTCGGAGCAAAGCAGGTCTATGTACTAGTTGCTTTTCTCATTCATCTGACAAAATTCTGAAAAATTCTACAGAAGAAACTTAAAGGATGTCTCAAAGGGCACAGGCTATTGTGTTGGGGATGGCATGACAGAGCGTATCGTTGTAGGAGTGTGAGCCTGGGAATCCGCCCATCATCATGCCGAAGGAGGCAGAGAGAGGTCAACATGGCACTGAATCCAGATGATACACAATATACCTTGCCTCACGTCCCTATTGCGGCCATCTAGACCTGGGTGGCAGCTGTTTTAACTGATGAGTCTGGGTGGTGGGCATTTCACATTCAAACCAAAGCACTCTGGATATGATAAGCCCTCATTTCCCAACTGGGAGCAAAATGGTCTACTTTCTTCCCTAGTTAAGGGAAGCAGCCAGTTCCTTTTACTACTAATAAAGTTTAAAACAATGTCGATTCAAGCAAAAGTGGATAACAGAAAAATTCACACTCCTGCTAAGGTTAGTGCCCTGTTTTCACATGTGTTTTCTTTCTCTGTGTTTTTCCTTTAGTGTACCTTTTAATTTTTCCCAACCCACTCCCCTTCCAGACTTGGCATGGTCACTTGATTCCTCTGTAGATCCCTTTCGGATCCCTCCTCATCTCGTACAGTATGTGTACTAGAAGCACCAGCATTTCCTCCATGACTTCCATATGTGTATTTCCTCGCATGGAATCAGTTGCAAATGCCTTCTAGCCATAGATCATTCTAGTACATTTTGTCAAGAGGACTGACTACTTCAAGGAATGCCATAAATCATAGGCTGAGAAAACTACCTTCTTTTTTGAAGTTGTTTACAAATAGGTTGAATCTCAAGTTGTCACCTCCTCCTTAGAGATATGCGGGCCTCAGATTAATGTCACCTTCCTTAGACTGCATTCCATAGGAAGTCCCAGACTTACAATGCAAATAAATTGTTTTATGGTGCATATGATCCTAATTTATGAAAGTTACATCCTGAAAAATCCATAAGTTGAAAATGCATTTAATATACAGCATATATGAAGTATACCATCCTAGTTTGGCCCAGCCAATCTTTTCTGGAGTCTCTTTTACTACGAGGATTGGGTATCTCATTTAATTTATTGAGTATAGTGAAGCACTGTTAACAGTATTCATTGTTTATCGATATGACTGTGAGGATGACTGGGAGCCCCACCAGCTACCTAGGGGAATACCGTACTGCACCTCATTTGCCTGGGAATAGTTCAAACTTCAAAACGCAATGTATAGTTCCATCTGAGTAAGGCTGCAAAATTAAAAGTCCAACCACTATAAATCAGGGATCATCTATATTTATAACCAGGACAGAACAAACTTTCTAGAAGTAGTCTGTTCTGAGAAAGTGATACTATTTACAACTGCACACAAATATTCTTTTACTATTATAATTTATACATTGCTGTCAGACACAGTAAAAAAATGATGAGTGTATACAATAAAATATGTTTATTTATAGCATGCCCCACCGAGAAATACACATACACCATGTATTTTAGGCATTCAGTCGATCATATTATTGCTTGTGTTTGGTTATTGTTTCATTTCACAAAACGTTTTCTACATTTTTTTCCTGAGGAGATTCAGAGACCATTGTTTGGAGAAGAAGGAATAGCAAACCACAAGCATCTGAGCTTGCCAGTGAGAGCTGGGGGTACTGTGGCTTTTGAACTACTGCAGCTGTGTGTTACACAGACCCATGTGACACAGATTTCATGTGGGTCCTTCTGCTCAGTGCTCTGCAAATGGCCTTTGCCCAAGATGAGCTGTCTTGAATCTTCCAGGGTATAAGGAAATGATGTTGAGACAAATAACCCTGCCATGTAAGAAAAAATTGCCTACAGAAAGTCATTTTAAATAAATTGGTCCTTGTGGGTCTTTCTTTGGACCTTGACTCCCTTTTGTCACATCACATATTTAATCTTAGGGTGCAGGATTGGGTAAAAGAAGTTAGTTTTCTTTGTTGTTGTTTGCTTTTGTGTGTGTGTGCGTGTGTGTGTGTGTGTGTGTGTATGTGTGTGTTTTGTTTTGTTTTGAGACAGGGTCTCTCTGTAGCTCCAGCTGGCTGAAACTCCTTGTGTAGACCAGGCTGGCCTTGACCTCAAAGAGATTAACCTGTCTCTGCAGCCCTTGTGCTGGGATTAAAGGTGTACACCACCATTCTTGGTTAAGGACAGTTAATTTTTTTTTTTTTTTTTGTCTTTTTAGACGGGGTCTCCTGTAGCCCCAGCTGTCCTGGAACTCACTCTGTAGACCAGGCTGGCTTTGAACTCACAAAGATCTGCCTGCCTCTGCCTCCCAAGTGCTAGGATTAAAGCGTACGCTCACCATGCCCGGCTAGGACAGTTAATTTTTCTTTTTTTTTGTATTTATTTATTTATTTTGTATGTGTATGAATGTACTGTCTGCATGTAGGTTTGTGCACCCGTGTCGTGCAATGCTGCGGAGGTCAGAAGAGGGTCTCAGATTCCCCTGGAACTGGAGTTCTCCTGGAATTGGAGTTACAGACGGTTCTCAGCCGCCATGTGGATGCTGGGGATCGAACCCGGGTCCTCTGCAAGAGCGGTCGGCGCTCTTAACCGCTAGGCCATCTCTCCAGCCCTGACAGTTAATTTTTAATGCAATGAAAAACCAGCTTTGAGTTCTGATTTCTTCTTTTTCTTTATGCAGTTTCTTTTTAAAAATGTTATTTTTCTTTTGCATGTATGTGTTTTGCTTGCATGTATGCACCTCTGTGCATAATGCCCATGGAGGACAGAAGAGGGTGTCAGATCTCCTAGAACTGGAGTTATAGATGGTTGTTGGCCACCACGAGGGTGCTGGTTCCTTAATTGCTGAGTCAACTCTCCTGCCCCATTCTAAATGAAAGTTTTGAGACATCCAAACACCCATCTATTCATCTACTCTAGAACGCTCTATTAGTCAGCTAATGCTAGAACAGTAGACTTTGTTCTAAAATAGTCACTGAAATTGGAGGGACATATAGGCAATCCATCACCCTATCATATTACAAAGTATGTGATCCATGAGGATCCAGGAGGAACTGCTTCCATAATGCCCCAAAATAACCTAAAATCATGGCCATAAATTCACATAGTGTTTGCATATGACCTATAGTCTTAATTGCATATCCTTTAAATCATCTCAGGTTACTTCTGACCCCTAAGTCAATATGAAGGTTAGGTAAGATGTGATTATACTATAGTTATAGAATAAAGGTAGGAAAAACAGTCTGTATATTCATTGTCCACATGGCTGTGGCAGGCCTCAACACATTGTCTATGTCAGCGACTACACATTCTGATGTCTGGATAGTTACATTAACTGATGTGGACTTGTGGATATAGATGGTCTATTCTACTCTAAAGTGAAATATGTGCCACAGTTTGTTCGAAGTTCATTTTTCTTATCTTAAAATCAGAATAAGTTGTCCCACATTTTCTATGTGACAGACATGTAAAGTGCTCACTAGATGGAGACAACTGTGACCCTAGAAGATAAACCAACAGCAATATGCCTACCAGCTCCTCCATTCTAACATGTCCTCCACTACCCTCTGTTACTCTAACATGTCCTACACAGGCCTTTTACTACTGCTTGTCCTCAGCAGTCTGCCCTTTATTCCCCTCCCCTCCCACTGTCTTGATAGGCTTATAGAATAATCTCCCTCCCATATTTTATCTTATCACTTTCCCTTTATGTTTGCAACTGCAGCATTTATCTACTATCTTAAGGGCAAGGCCATAAACTTGGTTTTCAAGGTCCAGTATTTTGGGCTCCACCTAATCTGCCTTAATTTCCTGTTTACATTTTTCCTACTCTTTCTGACCCAACACTTTTCACTCTAGCTCCTGAAATTGTCCTTGAACAGAGAATGTTCTACCTGCAAGCCCCTTGACTTTTAAAACCCTCTACATTTCCCAAGACTCAGCTCACTATGACAACCTTTCTCAGTAGTAACTAGACATCCAGTTAAATGACAGCTAATTGTCTGTTAAGCTCCAGGCAGGAAGGCAAGTTCTTTATAAAGATGCTGTAGCCTCAAGTTATAACTATAGTTAAATAATCATGTACCTTGTTTTACTAGTTAAGTAGACATATGCTTGTGAAATACAGCAGAAAACAGAACCATCTGACCCACATGCATATCTAGTTCTTACACATCCAAAAGGCTGTCTAACAATGTTGCCTTAGTAGAGCATAGTCACTGCTATCTATATTATAAGCTGTAAGAAACATTAGTATTCCGGCCTGTAATAGATAACATTTACTTATTCTGTTAGCTATCTTATAAACCTGTTACACGGATGTCACATAAAGGTATGCCTTATGTTACTGTAATTTATTTTTGTTTATATTTATATAACAAACAATTTTAAATGATTTTATTTCGCTATATAATAAAACTTTGTTATCATCCCAAATTACTTATCACATACAAGTTGTTTGTTTCTAGTATATATAGATATATATTTTTTATTTGAAGGCTGTCATTTTGTTCATTTTTATTCAAGGGTTGACATTTCCAACATACAATTTTAAATTAATTCAGAGGCCAATTTATAAATCTATGTTTTGTTGCCATCAAAAAAACATTGTGAACCATATGATGCAGATGTTGCAGTTTTAAAGTCAGAGCCTAAAGGCTAAGTGGATGCAGGCACTTTGAATGGTAGTGAGACGTCTAGAGCCTCTTAAGCCTCGCTGGGGAAGGACTGAGTGCTTCCATCTCCTCTGGAATGTACACCCCCATATTAAGTTCATTCAGAGACAGACAAAGTAGTAATCAAACCAGTCTTCTTTCACACCTGTCTGAAGCACTTACTTTAATGGACATCTAGTTTTATTCCCACCAATTATCGATTAGCTCACGCTTTAGGATTAGTCAGTGGTTCCTAAAAGAGCCACTGAAGTGAGAAGAAAACAGTTCCCACCCACAAGCAGGCTGTGCTTAGCAACCTGCTTTTGCTCTTGCGCCTGCCCCACCCCTTTGGTCCCAAGGAAGGCTGGATGTGGCCCTTTGTGGGCTCCATTCTATTCATGAATGGAATCCCCAGTACCTTTTAGCTCATGACCTAATAATGAGCCAGTCCAGGATATCAGGTTAACTATGACTTTGCAATTGACCAGATTTGTACCTATCACTAAGCATTCATTTGTTTCTACACCAATTATTTTTCACCGTTTTAAGCAATGATGCTTAAAAAAAGTATGGTACGGGAACTTGATGTGAAACAAACCTTTCTCACCACAGTTTACATCTNAATCCCCAGTACCTTTTAGCTCATGACCTAATAATGAGTCAGTCCAGGATATCAGGTTAACTATGACTTTGCAATTGACCAGATTTGTACCTATCACTAAGCATTCATTTGTTTCTACACCAATTATTTTTCACCGTTTTAAGCAATGATGCTTAAAAAAAGTATGGTACGGGAACTTGATGTGAAACAAACCTTTCTCACCACAGTTTACATCTCCAACAATCTCCTCACAGGGTTTGTTTGTCCAGCCAGGGAGATTAGCATTGTGACTTGGCAGGCATCTTGGTTGGGTGTGAATAAATGCCCTCGATCTCTCTTTTAGGAGGAGTAACTTTCACTAAGTACAGAGCAAATAGATGGCATATACTGGCTGCTTGGGTTGGCCCTCGGCTTTCCTTCTATACCTTAGGAGGTTGGTAAATCTCAAAACTCCTCAAAGAAGAAAGTCCTTAGACTACCTAAGTTTTCTACCGAACCTAGGGAGAGAGTTTTGTTTTCTTGATGAGATCAATCACAATGTCAAAGCAACATGCTCCCTAGGAAACCAGGGCAGAGCTCAGAGTTCAAGGCTTCAATATTAAAGCACTGAGAACATTTTTTTCCTTTTGGTACCTGCCAACTACAGATTGGCAGTTTTCTACTTGAGTGTCATGTCTATCTATATGAAGAAGGTGTGGGCAGGTTAATAGGCTCTGTCTGTGCAGTCCTCCCTAAGCCTTTATCATGTGTGTGGTTTCTTTTTCTTTTCCTTGCTCCTCAGGCTTGCTGGTCATAATTAATGAATGTAAAAAGGTCATTTGAAGTAACAAAAGGTGTGGATTTCTAGAAGTCTCTCATAAAAGTTGTTCACTCTTTTTCTTAATCTAAAAACTATTTTTCCTCTCCTTTCTGGGTCTAGCTCAGGTGTGCCGGCTTCCAGGGCTCCATTACCACATGGCCGTGTTGATAAGCATTTCTCTGCCATGAAGATTTATTTGACTGTGATCAGAGTCCTAATCACCAACCTTTATACTTGTCCAGATCCTTGTACCCCTCTTTTAGCAAAGGCATCATAATATGTGCTAGAGAAAAGCCAGCCTCTCCCACAAAGGTGCTAAGAAAACTGGGGAGCTATAGAAATGGAGTTAGAATAGAGCCTGTCTCTCAGTGTGGACAGAAATCAACCTAAAATGAACTAAATGAAGCCTGAAACTGTGCTAAACTACTACTAAAAGGAAACGGGTAAAAAAAAAATCAGAAGATTCTTCTAGATAATGATTTTTGGTGGCAGTTCTCCAAAACACAAGCACACAAATAAAATAATAAGTATGGCAAATTCAAACCACAATCAGAAGAGTGAATGAATAGGCAATGTACTTTAGAAAAAGAAATAATAGTTTTCATCTGACATAAAATTAGTTACTTGACTAAAATAGCAATAAAATTTACTAAGTAATATAATTTAAATGGAAATTATCTGTACAACAGGCAATGATAGAAATAATGTTTACATCACTATTAGACAAATGTAAATCAAATGACCATTGACATTATCTCACTCTAACCCTAATGATTATTGTCAAAAAAGAAAAACATTAAAAAAAGTACTGTTGAAGATGTGAGAAAAAGGAAACTTGAAAACTGTAGTGGGAATGTGAGTTAGTCATTATGCATAACACAGTGAAGATTCTTCTAGAACAGAAAATAGAATCACTATATCTTAATTTGGTGTATGAAAGAAACAACAGCAGTTAACCAAGGAGTTACCTCTACCCTGATGCTATCTCAGAACTATTCATATTATCCCATATAAGAAATTAACTCTCATCTATCAGGTGATAGATGGATATATATATATATTTACAATGTAATATGATTCAGGTGTAAGAAGAATAAAATTCTATCAATTTTATCATTAAGTATGACAGAAGAAAAGAATATAATCATGCTTACTGAAAAATACAAGTACAAGGAGTGACAGACAGAGGGTGAAATGTGAGTTCAACTGATAGTTCTCTAGAGATAGCCCCAAACAAAGAGAACTAAGGAATGTGTGAGGACATGGAAATGTAATTATCACTATACATCATGTGCATGTAATTAACTTATTTTACCCCATTATTACTATTTTAAAAACCTCCTTCTCATATTAAATGCTAATGCTAACCCTTGAGAGGAGATACAAAGTATTTAATACTTTACATTGGCTTGTTCTCAGATCTGTTTCTTCTTCTTCCCCAACTATGATGCTAGCATACTGAAAAATATTCTGAAATGCAAGTTATCGGACATGCTCTAATATTATGGAAAGGTATTAAAGGGAAGGTATAAATCTGTGTTTGATTAGACCTTTTAGGACATCTTGATAACAATTTTCAGAATCAATCCCTAGGTCAATTAAGTGGGTGAATTCTAGATTCCTAAGTTATAGAGTGTGGGATGTACTGAAATTCGAAGCTTGCTGGAGAAAACTCATTGACGTGCTGCATAGTGTGCCAGTACCTGCCGATATAAACATGATGTAAAGTACTGATCCAGGCAAGAATGAATTGTCTAAGTTTAGAAGATCTTTATGTTTTTCATATAGCCCTCCAAGTATTTCCTATTCCTTCCTTTCACATGAAACAACAAAACAAAACAAACAAAACAAAAAAGGTTGTGAAAGAGTGTGCACATGTGTGGAACTTGGAACTCTCACTGCAGAGTGGCTGGGACCAGTCCCTAAGGACTACACAGAAGTCATGTACAGAAGCAGTGAGCTGGCAGCAGGCTACGATTGGGCAGGACACCAGGCAGGGTGGAGTCGGAATTCTTCCATTGATGAGGTGGCCTGGGACTGAAGCTATAACAAAGGGTTGAGTGGTATTATAAAGGTCCTTTGTGATGGGCTTTTCCCGGAGTCAGTGAGAAGCCTGGGGAAGAAGTTGTGATAAAATCAGAGTCTCACACCCAGCCTGTCTAGTCTCTGCTTATTTCTTAACTGTTTGCTCCCTGTACTGTAATTCCAAGGCCCTGTCCTTCAAGGCCTGGGTCCACCTTTGTTCCCATAATTATATAATCTGAATCATGGCCTCACCAAATCCCAAAGGCTCAGATATAAGGTCTATGGTGATCTTTAAAGAGGGCTGTGTAGCTCTGTTTAGTATCTTGAGGTCTGTGATCTCATGGGAGGAGGCTGAGGTTATGGAGAATGGAATGACACAGTTACCTGATTGGCCCTCAAGAATGCTGTCATTCTTTACTGTCCTGTTTACTGACATAATCTTCTAATGTGTCTGTGCTTTTTATTTTTTAAATCTCTTTGTAAATTATATTAAGGAGATTTAAAGCTTGGTGTTTTATCAATGACAGCGGGAAGGAAAATTATTCATAGTAAACTTAGAAACATACTTTTTTTTTTTTTTTTTTTTGTTCTTTTTGAGACAGGGTCTCCCTGTAGCCCCAGCTGGACTGGAACTCACTCTGTAGAACAGGCTGGCCTTGAACTCACAAAGATCTTCCTGTCTCTGCCTCCTCAGTGCTAGGATTAAAGGAGTACGCTGCCACACCAGGCCAAAAACATCCATATTTTTACCTGTGTTCAGATAAATGTTTAATGGCTTTCATTCTTCTCTCCTCACCATTTTGCTAGTTAACTGCTACTTTACAACTACAAATTGGTACAGAAATCCTGTCCACCACAGTAACCCTGTTGGCCACAGGCTCCATCTGCATCAGAAGGATACCATTTGAATACTGATTTCATGAATTATTGGCACTGTCAACTTGAGTAAATTACTCAGCCTGGCTATTCTTCCACTTTATTATCATTTTGAATTCAGCTAAAAGCAGAATCTTCTTTTGCTCCTGTAATTAGCTATAATGAAATAAATTTTAATTAGATGCTCAATTTAAGTCATGCCAGTTTTCAAATTTAAAGATATTGATAAATGTAAATTAATGATTTTTGTGGGGGTATGTGGGACAGGTATTCCTATGTATATGTTCATATGGAGGCCAGAGGCCAATTTTCGGATCTTCCTCAATGGTTCCCCAACTTATTTACTGAGATAGGGTATCTCCCTGAATGTGCTGCTCAATGACTCAGCTTGATTGCCTGGCCAGGAACCCCATGGATCCTCTGTCTCTGCCCCCAGCTCTTAGTTTACAGGCATCTGCCACCACGTCTGGCTTTTACAAGGTACCATGGATCTGAACTCAGCCCCTAATGCTTCTGCAGCAGGAGTTTTACCCAATGAGCCATCTCTCCAGTCCCAAATCAATGACTTTTAATAAACTAACTTGATAATATATTTCTTTTCAAAGTCTCATATCAGCTTTTAGGTTCACTTAGAAACTATAAAAGCGAATTATATTAATAAAATATTTTTTCTTGAGACTGGAGAGATGGCTCAGAGGTTAAGGGCACTGGCTGCTATTGCAGAGAGGGCCGAGGTTCTATTCCCAGCGGCCACATGGCCACTCCAGTTCCAGGGGATCTGATACCTTCTTCCAATCTCTGAGGGCATTGCATGATGTGGGTTCACCTATATACATTCAAGTGATATACTCATACAGATAAAAATAAATAAATAATAAAAATCTTAAAAACATTTTTCCTTTTTCACTTAAAAGGAATTCCTTACTATTTCATGCATCTATGTAATACATCCAGACATTACTTCAAGTGAAAAACAGTTAAGGAAAAATAACATGAAAAAAACTTCTTCAATACCTAAAGCATAGGTTCATGGTCCTTACTCAACTTTCCAGTGTCCTTTTTGTACTAAGGACAGCAGAATACTTCCTCAACTGCCAGAACAGCCATATGTTAATGAAATGTCTTCAACTTGTGATGAATTTATTCACTCAGAATGGTGAGAACCAACCCTGCATAAACTGGACCATAAACTTACCTTGTCCCCTTCTTCCACATGGCAGATCACCTCCTCAGTCGCAGGGTTAAGGACAGGAAATTTCTTGCCGCTCACTGAATCATGCCATTCATTGTTTATGAAGATCTGTGGAGATACAGAGAAAGCAGATGAAATGTATTCAGATATACAGTAATTTGGGAATTTGGGGGGGGGTCTTTTTGAGACAGGGTTTCCCTGTAGCCCCAGCTGTCGTGGAACTCACTAAGTAGACCGGGCTGGCCCTAAACTCAGAGATCTACCTGCCTCTGCTTCCCAAGTGCTGAGGTTAAAGGTGTGCGATACCATGCCCTGTGGAAAATTTTTATAAGCCTTATGTGTTGCCTAAATTTTGTACATCTCTCCTTGTCTCAAAAGTATCGATTCTTCATGTCATTTAAATTATAACACACAAACACATGTGCACACTAAAATAAGATATTTTAGCAGGTAGTTTGTGATCTAGCCCCAATATCTCTGCTACCTTTGGTTCCACACCTCCTGAGTTCAGCCCTCTTGTGAACCTCTCTTTCTGCTCCAGACACCAGACCTTCCTCAGCTGGAGTGCCACCATTTTCTTTTTATACTTTGAACTCTCTTCCACTGTATCTCCTAGTGACTGTTTCACTTCTTGCTCCAATTGGATGAGTTTCTTTTTCCTAAGTTACATGTTACTATAAACTTTACAATCAGAATGCAAAACAGAAATCCTGGCCCCCACAGTAACTCTGCTGGCCACAGGCTCCATCTACATCAGAAGGATGCCATTTGAATACTGATTCCATGAGTTATTGACACCTTCAACCTGAGTAAATTATTCAGCCTGGCTACTCTATTTTTATCATCATTTGTGAATTCATTTAAAGGAGAATCTTCTTTTACTCCTGTAATTAATTAGTTGGTATATTCAGCTCTGTGTTAAAGTTGGCTATCTACAAGTCAGCCCATGAGATTGCAAACACACCTAGGTGTCATGGTACTTACAACTCTTTTTGACATTCTTTAATCAGCCTTTAAAATTTGCCTAAGATGGGGCTGGAGAGATGGCCTAATGGTTAAGAGCACCAACTGCTCTTGCAGAGGACCCAGGTTTGATCCCCGGCACCCACATGGTGGCTGAGAAAAATCTATAACTCCAGTTCCAGGGGAATCCGACACCCTCTTCTGACCTCCGCGGCATTGCATGACACGGGTGCACAAACCTACATGCAGACAGTACATTCATACACATAAAAATAAATAAATAATAAAAAAATTTAAAAAAATTAATTAAAAAAATTTGCCTAAGAGTCGCCTTTACTAATTCCACCTTACTCCTGCCACGGAGATTATTTTCCATGTCAGATAAACTAAGAGAAGAAAAGCCCAACACTGTGGAAACAAGACTCATAATTCCACCCTTGTCTAATTTAATTTCACTTAGAATTCATGGAAAATCCACACTCAATTGACTGTTTTGTTAGGCTCTAGAAAGTGAGACCTATTAACTCTTGCCCAAGTCCTCTTGTCCTGAGGTCTGTGAGTTCTCAAAGACATGGCTTCCACATGTATGGAGGTATTACTTTCACATAATCTCTTTGGTGAAGGAACCATTAAAATATATGTGTGCCATTTTGCTATTGGCATTGTGCATCGAAGCTGTGTGTGAAACTCCTCCTTCATACAGAGACAGTGAAGGTTTTATAAATTGAGAATTAACTTAGAATGATGACTGAAATTTATCTGGCAGGCTTCAGTCCACCGAAGAGACTAGCTTTTGATAATCCCATGACCAACCACTGCTCTGTGTTATTCAAGTTTAACCTTTAATACAAAGTTAAGCTGTGAATCTAGCTTATGTTTGATTTTTAGATTATAGGCACATAATCCTGAATGGTCACTTTTTTACCAAACTTTTACTGACTTTTTTCTTTGACAATTTTACACATGTACAAAGTTTATTCTGATTATTGTAACTCCCACTTTATCTTCTTCTACCTCAACCATACCAACCTTCCCTCAAAGTCCCTTTCCCACATTCATGAATTTTAGTTTTTAAATCTACAAAGTTTTTTTTTTTAAATCTACAAAGTTTAGCCATGATCATCTTTGTGGAATCTATCCACCAGAGTCTGGTAGGTTCACCATTGATTGCATACACAAGTGAGGATGATTGCTTATCCAGCAGAATCTGTCAGTATTCAATAGCTCTGCAGCCAGGGTTAGGGCCCTGAAAGCCCTTTCTGATCCATGATTGACCAGTCTGTCAGAGCTACTGTGAGATCATAACTGCTGTGGTTGTGCCATGAAAGAAACGGTCACAGTTTTAATCAGAAAAAAATTTGTCGGTGACCAAATGTGCCATATGTATTCTGGACAATACTGTGGGAAAATAAAAGATGAGTTAGTGGTATCCCTGCTTCTGGAAGTTAATACTCATAGAGAGTAGATTTATAACCAATGCCAACCAGCAGACTGTAGAATCCTAGCCAAGGTAGCGCTTTCCTGAACAAATTTCATGATGGAACTCGTCATCAGAGAGAAGGATGTGGGATGGTTGGCTAAAACGGTGTGTGCTTGAAGTTTGAAATGGAGCTGTCTAAAGAAGAGAAATGATAAGTAAAGGCATGGAATAGTCTTCAGATATTTGCAGCACAGCAAATAGCTCCATTATAAGATGAAATAAAGTTCATATTATAATCAAGATGAAATAAAGTAGTGGATTCTGACTCCCAGAGAGAAAAAATTGAATTACATTCTGGATCAAAGTTTTAGGAACTGATTAAAATGACTAATATAATTTCAACTAGATGAACCAGAGTCCAGGGGATTAGCACAGAGACTAAATGAATTTGCAAGACTGGAAAGTAAACAGCATTGCCCCTTGCAAAGTAGGATTCAGTGGTTTGCCTTCAAACAGAACTTGCAGCATTAAGACAGAACTCGGCATCCACATTATAATTCCCCATGTGGCCTCAGGGCCAGGCTTGCACTGTTCTTTCCTTCCTCTTAGTTGTAGCCACCTATTGGTAGGCACTACTTCAATTATCATTTTTTTACTGTTTAAATTTCCTTAAACTTATGTTCGGTATTTGCCCTCTAGCTGCTTGCAAGACCAAGAGTATTTGAATAACTACCCTTCCTGTAATTATATGAAATGGTTATATGGAGAAGTTTAGTCCAATGAATGTTTATTATAGTAATTATTAACCCCATCTGAGGCCTGTTAAACATTCTACCATGACAACAAGTGTAATTTTCATTTGGTATTTGCCTCTGCCAAGTTCAGTAGAAAGGGATGATGCTATTAAAGCAAAATATCATTTGGTTATATTTAACCATTAACTGTATTTTGATTGTGGATTTTAGGTTCAGTGATATTGGGTAATGTGTATATGCAGTAGATACCAACTTCAAGTTTGTAACATTCTCTGGAATTCATAGGTATCTACACATGCTCTTAGAATTCAAGTGATTTTTAATCTGTGGGAAAGAATCAATGGGAATGCTTAGGTAACAAAAATAGACTTTTATTTTGTACTCTTTCTATGTCAGATTTGAAATAATGCATATATTCCCTTTTATTTTGCTAGATACAGTTTAGTGTCTCAAATATAATTTTGGTGAAAAAATCCCTGATTGTTCAATGTAGAAGTTATTATGTCTTCATGTATTTAGTGAAAATATAAGCAACTGGGCTATCAACTCTTATAAGGGACTCCAATATTTTCTTTAGTTGCTGAGAATATAGGAAAAAAAAACATATCTTCAATGTATAAAAATTTCTTTAAAGTTAGTCCAAGAGAGAGGGAAGTTGAGCAAAGTCTTCACTCAGGATCATCCACATGGATTTCCAACGTGGAAAGCCAGGCCAGGACATGGAGAGTGTTGGGTGATGATATCAATGTGTATGAAATGGTGGCTATTGTAACATGCACACATTGTTTGTCCTCAGCTTTAGACATCTGAAATAGCACCAAGCAAGAGAGATGAAAGGGTAGAATAAACCATAAGAGTGATGAAACATCAGGTGGGTGTTAAACATTTAAAAGAACCAAGGCTAGATCTCTAGCAACTACCTTTTGATCTAAACTCCGAGGCAGTGAAACAAAAGGCTGAGATTCAAAGTTGAAAAATACAAAAGGAAATTAAGAAGGATTAGTCACAAGTGTGAGAGCAAACTGAGGGGGACCATAACAAAATAGAAGAAATAAAATTTTCCTTCTGTTTCTGTTCTACCTTATTTCTGATTTCAGTAATACAAGTGTATAGCTTTTTGCTCTTGTTTAAAAACTCTTTCAGTCTTCTCAGTTCTTCAGGGAGAAAAGAAAGAGGCCCAGCATTTATTTTGAGCTACACCCTCACTAAGTCATTTTAAAAATCACACACACACACACACACACACACACACACACACACACACATATATACATTCTGTAGCAATATATATATATTGTATATATATTATATACAATGTATATATATATATATATAAAAGTATATATATATATATATACTTACCTGTGATGGATGTTTAACTTATAAATTAGGCAACATAAGAGATTAGCAACTATAATCAAGTTGAACAATTACAACTCTATGATATAATAATGGTTGTGTGAACACGGTGTCTCAAAAGATGTTATTATGGGACTGGAGAGCCCAACTCATCATCAGCTATAGCTGCAGAAGCCAGACAATCATGGGTGAGACAAGAGCACCTCCACTCTACCACGGTCTGCATTCTCAGGAGTTCAGAGGCATTAACTCAGGGTAGATTGCTCTTCAAGTGAGTTCTCTGCACTCATCCAGCCCTCTCATTGCTGGCAAAGAATAGGTAACAAATTCAATAGATGAGCCTAATTTTAAAAAGTGATGTGAACACGTAATCTCTAAGAACTAGAGAGAATAAGCTCACAAAGTGTGTGTGTGTGTGTGTGTGTGTTTTGTACTTCAGCATGTGTGCTGAGGAGGTTTTCTTGAATCAGAGTACTACTGTCTTTGTAGTCAGGGGGAAAATGATGTTGTATAGAAAAGCATTACATCTTAAATAAGCTTGTTTTCTGTTTTTGTATCTTAAAAGCTGAGTGACCTTGAGCAAATCAGTGTTGTCCCTAAGTTCAGACTCCCTAATAATATAACAATTTTCTACATCATTCCCACTGGTTATTAATCTTAAAGGAGACGAACAGTTGAAATCAGTTTTGAATTGTGGGAAGTAGTACAGGTACAAATTCCACTGGCACTGAGAACTGAGTCCTTGGGAAGGAGAGTTCAAGAAGGGACGATGTAATAAGAGTTAGACACTTTCTACTTTCCACAAACTACCTTACATAACCCTTCCTAGGCAGTTTCTTTATTAAGTACTACTTCATGATAAACTTAAATTTAAGCAGATTAGAACATTTGCCAAGGTGGGGTTATAAAATAAAAACGAACTCTGGAAATGGAAGAAGCCACGTCTGTCTTATTAAACCCTTGCATCTTGGAGCCATTCGGCTATTTGTTTAACTGCTTCCAAGCTCTGAGTAAATAAGGTATTGCTTCAGTCAAACTTGAAAAGATCTCTTAAAATGGGAGCAGCTATGGCATAATTAGCATTGTCTTGAACATAGTCTGTTCTCCTTTAAGGACTCTTTAGGATTTCCCCTAGACTCCACCGGCCAGTGGACCCACCAGGCATCCTCAGCTCCTGCACTCTCTTTCCATTTTATCTGGTCTGGTTGCCCTTTGATTATATCCTCCCAATTTTCAGTTTATTTCCTTTAAGCACACACCACAATTCATGGTTAAGGTCATCTGTTTTCTGTCCTATGCATCCACCAGTAATATAATCCCTTGAGACAAGAATCATATTAACATTCTTGTATGTGACTTAGCATGGAACAATAACTCAAATTGTTGTACCTGGCATGGAGAAGTGAATGGTTCATAATTCTTTGCCATTAAATAAATAAATATAATATATTATATATAAGATATATATATATATATATATATATATATATTTAGAGAGGTTAATGATCCCAGAAACCTGGGAAAGCAATTGTCCGCACTAACCAGAATTTGTTTAATCCATCGTGTCTGAAGAAATGAAGGTCACGTGGACACTGTATATTTGTGTCGCTGTTTCTGCCTCACAAATTCTCCCAGCCCAGGTCTCACCTTTACACTCAAAGAAGAAACCTGTATCTTTTTGTCCTCTCTACTGTCTCTTTTTTTTTCTCTAAATAGGTAGCCGGGGTCCTCTGTGGCTTGAGGGACAACATCCACAAAAGTCCAGTCATCATCCGCCAGGACTCGGTAACAGGCCGGAAGAGTCAGAGTGAAAAGTACTTAACATGAAAATTCCTTGTCGTAAATGGCAAGTCACCTATGGGGATGAGGGCTCAGCCTGCCAGCATGCAAGTAACCTATGAGAATGACGGCTCAGCCTGCCAGCATTCAGGTCCTAGCCTCATCATGTACAAACTATGGAACTTTATGTTAGTCAATTCCTTAATCTGAAAAAAATACACAAAAAACTCCAGAAAAAACCATAGCTTCTTAATAAGACTATTGTAAGAAAATAAAATCATTATGAAAGATTTTTAGCATTATTTCCTGTGTATATCATTAGTTGGTGAAAATATTTTTGAACATGAAAAAAACTATCAGTTAATGAGTTGACTTTAGTAATTGTGATAATCATTTTGAGGTTTAAATCCTATGCAAGAATGTTTGTCTTCTTGAATTTCCTATTTGTCTATTTCTTAAGGTATTTGAAAAGAAAATGGGAAAAAAATTTGCAAATCTCATGAGAGAAAATCATTGTTCACTGAAGTCCTGAGTAAACCTTGGGAACTTCACTCTGGTGACATCTATGTGAGGTGGGGTAAGACTCTATATGACAGAATGAGGAAAACCAGGAGAAAATTCAAGGAGAGCAACTCTGGGGAAACAGACCTGGGAAAAGTTAGGTAATTAAATCCTGAAGACTAGAAAGGATTCAAATACATGGGACCAGGGTGGCTAATGCTACTCACTTCTGGAGAGCCAAACCCTGCCTCAAATGCTTCATACCAATTAAATGCCCTGACTGTTTACATCTCCTTAGGAGATGAGAATCCTGATAATCCCCATCTCACCTGTAAGAAACAGAGCAGGTAGCTGTCATAAGTTTGACAAATGGTCCTGTGACTTTCAAAGGAGCTCTTCATGTAAAGACTCAGTACCAGAGATAGACTCACGTGGGGCTTACTAACACTACGAAGGGGAAGAAGGGGATAGGGGTGCGAATTTATAATATTACAGAATCTTTACATCCAAAGGGTTTTCTATTCTTTTACAAAATAGTGCTCAAATTTTGACTTTATTTCATCTACTCTATCAAAGAAATAATGGAACAAATAATAAGCCCTAAAATGATAATGCATTAATGAGTTACTTTGTTTGGAGAGAAAACAGTCAGAACATTTTAAGATTATGCAACTCTCCAACTACAGTTGTTTTTCTTTCTCTTTGTTATTAACTTCTGCTTTTTCATTCTCTCTCCATTGCCCTAAACACCAACATGCTTCAGGCAATGATAAAGAAGAAACTTAAACCAGGAGGGAAAGTAATACAAACATGTGGACACTGATGAGGCATGGTAATTCCACAGATACTATGATTTACTTGGTTTGCAACCAGGAAACTTAGTTAACAGCGTTGCTTTCTCAAGCCTTCCTGCAAGTGTAAATCTAGTGCAAATTTTCAGTGGGACCCAGTAACAGGAATATGCACAGGCGTTTGGAAAAGCTCACGCATTTAGATGTAATTGCATACATAACTGGTGCTATCCCAAGTGTGAAAATGTAACCAGCAAGTCAAGCAGTATAACGAATGCTAACTGAACAGACCAGAGTTACACAAAAGATAGGAGAAATCAAAATTCACTGAGTTTCATTGTTTATTTTTAGATAGAGAAATACTGAAACACAAAACAAATGCCTGTTCTTTAGTTCTTGTCTTATATACACTTGGGTCAGACATTCCCCCTAAGATGATCTTACTCAGTGCTTTAGCAGTGAGATTTCCAGTCATGAAACATTTATCTGTGTTAAAACACAGCGAGATAAAAAACAAAAACAAAAACAAAAAACCCACAGCAAGATCTGAACATGCATATGAGATTTTAAAGCACATCGTGTTTTTTCTAGTATTTTTACTTACATCTTTAATTAATAATCACTAAATAAAACAACAGAAAGTAATTTAAAACCAATGCTTTCTTGAGATACAGATACCAAAATTTAAAACAAAATGACTTTGCAAACTTTGTAAAAGGCATATTAATGTCAGGGCAAGAGGGGACCCTGGCTACTAAAATTCCTACTCAGCTATGATCATGAAGATAAACTTTTAGTGATAAAAGAAAAAATGGTTTAGGCAGAGTCAGTAATTCTAATCTTCGTGAAATCTTTTTATTTTAGTTTTAGGGTTTTATTTTGCTATTTTTTTTTTTTTTTTTTTGCTTTTGGGACATGGACTCCCTGAAGCCCCCATTGGCCTGGGACTAGATGACAGATGAACTGGCCTTGATATCTCAGAGATCCACCTGCCTCTGTCACCCAAGTGCTGGAGCTGCTAAGCACTACCACACTCAGGACTTCATGAAACCTTTCGAATGCACAGATTTTGAAAGGAAATTTTTTTTTTTCCAAATGAGAAACCTGAAATAAGAAAGTGAGGGCGGGAGATAGGCACCTAATGTGAGCTACTGCAGAGCGGGGCACCCACGTTCCATGCTGTGAAGTCACCGCCCCAGGACACTTCTGGCTGGAGCTCACTACTGTCAAGGCACACTCTACTGTGCTGGCCTTTCCTCAGGTGAACTTATGAAAATGCCTCAGGCTTTCAAACCACCCACCCACCTACATTCACAGTTAAGGAAACTTGCAGTAAGGTACACTGGGCTTTCTTATTTAAATTAATGCCCTTGGTTTTTCTTTGGTTGATTCAGACATCAAAGGGACCTCCCCAGAGTTGAACAGTCTATCTCTTATGTTGCTGTCTGCATCGCAACATACAGATCATTTTATTGGGTTCATTTATGCCATGTGTGTGTGTGTGTGTGTGTGTGTGTGTGTGTGATTTATTTGTTAGTTTTGGAATACTAGATTTGCAAGGTAAGCAGCCAGGTCTCTGTGTAGCAGGAACCCTTCAGAAAGGCTCAGAACAACCCCAGGCTGATCCATTTCTTAGCTCTGCCTGGCTCCGGATTGGATTCTGAAGTCTCAGTCAGGCTCCTGCTCTCGCCCTAAATATTTATCATTTTACAATTACATGTCCGTTCCAACAGCAACAAACATACCTAGAGAAATAAATCAGAATACTATCTTCTCAAAATTCACAAAATAACTTAAGTGTACTTGAAGTTTTTGAACCATTTAATTTAATTCTTAGATGTAAGTCTTTAATCCTAAAATTCCCTTCATGAAATATTTGGTCATGTTATCTACTGCAGTGTGCTATTTCTCCTATTTTTTCCTGAGAGAGAGAGAGAGAGAGAGAGAGAGAGAGAGAGAGAGAGAGATTTGGCTCCTTCCAGTAAGTTGCTCTGTACTGCCTCTCTTGTCATACATCCAGGCTGCACGGAGTTAGTGGAAGTGCTCACTAAAGTTCACTGCTTTCTGGCACAAGAAAACAGAAGAAAATTCCTTTCCCTTGGAGACATGTCAAGAAGTAAATTTGTGAGAAGTTTTCTGATGTGCAATAGAATTCACTACTGAACCAGACCACTAATTGTGCAAGCCTTTTATTTTCATACTAGCAAAGAGTTCTTCACAGAAGTCTGGATTGACCTTTTCAGCTTTAAATAGATGAACTTTTGAAAAACCCGAGGGAAAGCCACGCTCACAAGTGTCCTTACCTTGGTATGCTGGATCTTCAAGTTGGCCAGTGGCGCAGGGACATCTGGGAGTGCCTGGGAAGACATGGCTGGTGCAGCTCCTGGAGCAGGTGACAGGCTCAGCACTTGGGTTCGGTAGAGTACTTGCTCCTTTTTGTTTGCTGGGGCTAAGCTTTATTTGCATATTGGGACGTGATTGGATGATGAGACTCAGGCGGAGCAGAAAGGACACTAATTTGTAACACCTAGGGCAGGAAGCTTATACTTAAAACTTAAATCCTTAGGAGACCAGCACTTTAGCCCTGGAGTTCCATCTGGAGACAGCTCACTATTTGCAGATGAATTAATATGCAAAGCCAAACCTGTGCTGAGGGTGTGTGCGCAGCTGCTCTGGACTCTCAAACTAGTTATTATTATAATTTTTTTTTTTTTTTTCTGTTTTTGCTTTTTATGCTACTTTGTAACTTTCTCTGCTCTGATAGACTGTGCATCAGAGAATCTGAGAAATGAAGGATTCTTGTTCTCAGCAGGAGCCTGGGAGTAGAGGACTGTGAATCTTCAGCATAAGTCTGCCAGCAAGTCCATCCCTGTCCCAAATATCAGGGTACTGCTGTGGGGAAAGTTCTTTCTAAACCCTGTCTTGACCCAGCTTTGAAAGTTCGGTGTGATTTCAGAAACCTCAGGTTTTTCAGTGATTCGGAGTAAATTGTCAGAGCCCCACAAGTAGCAGTATGTGAAAATCTGCGAAAATTCACTTAAAATGAAAGTAATGCCTGTTTTAGGAAAGTGTCTGTACTTACATGTCATGACTATAGGCAGTTGTACAAGAATGTAAACTGTGCTCCCAAGTAGTTTAAATTTTGAATGCCTCAAACTGGGAATTTTATAAAGCACAATTTTTAAATGTAGCACTTTCATTTTAAATACAATGCTTTACTGTGTTCCAGCTCCAGCAGAAGTTATGAAAGGAACCAGATAAAATTTTTTGGATGCTCTGGTTATTAAGAATTAGTGATAACCATTTCTCCCTGGTGAAGTCACTGCCTCCCCTTAGCAGGCACTTAGATAGGGAAGCTAAGACTCAGGTAGGGGCCTGTTGCTCTTTCTCTCTCTAACTGAGCTTCCACATTTAGTAGACACAGAGGGCAAACAGCTTGTTTCTGATCACAGCCTCACAGTATAAGGCCAATCTCTCTTCAGGCCAATGTAAATCCAAATCCCAGTCTGTGGTTCATTTTTCCTTTATGTCCTGTTATCCAAAAGATGATCCCACATAAGCTGGAGATCATCTTTGGTTCTCCAAGTGAAGAGTAACATGGAAATTAAGTTCTACCCTGTATTGATCCAAGCAGGGTTTGGCAAACTTTTTCTTACAGAGTTGGTATGAAATATTTTTTTTCTTTCTGGGACATATCATTTGTGTTTTAACTTACTCCATGATGATAAAAAGGAACAATTAAAGCTGAGTTTGGTGGTACTTGCATTTATTCCCAGAGGCAGGTGGATCTCTGTGAGATGGAGACCAGCCTGGTCTACATAGTGACTTCCAAGTCAGACAAGGATATTGGGAGACCTTGTCTGAAAAAAGAAAAAAAAAAACAGGAAAAAAAAAAAATCAGTGTGTGTGTGTGTGTGTGTGTGTGTGTGTGTGTGTGTTTTAGTATAATTCTATTTGTTAAAATAGGAGGCAGGCCAGACTGTCTGAAAAAAGAAAAAAAAAGGGGGGGGGGAATCAGTGTGTGTGTGTCTGTGTGTTTTAGTATAATTCTATTTGTTAAAATAGGAGGCAGGTCAGATCTGTTCAAAGACGATTCTCCTAGATTCTGAGCCCATACCATTCTGAAATCCTTGACTGCCTATGCCATTTGCAGCTAGATACAAAGTTCTATAGTCTTCCAATCCCTGTGTCTGTCTGTCTCTGTCTCTGTCTCTGACTCTCTCTCTGTCCTCCATCTTTTTTGGAAAATTGAACTGTTTTCTCTTTTGTGAATGTGTTTTGAGCTGTGTGCACAATTGCACAACAGCTGTTGCATAACACTTGGAGTACTGCTCAGGCCAAGTCTTAAGCAGCTGTGTTTTGCAGATTCACTGTTGTTTGTGGCTTCAAATCTGGTTTGTTTAATGTCCAGAAGGTGAAAGGACAGGCTGTGTAACATAGTTGACACACTCTATTACTTTCTGGATGGGCACCTGTTTCATTATATTTGTTGGGTAATTATGTAATAATGTTCTCCTTACACCATGAATTACTACGTGTAGCTTAAGGAGGCAGCTTTGGAAGCCAGTTGCCACACCTGTCCTTTCATTTTAAAAAATGTTTGTTATGTATCTTTAGTTTTCACTTCATGTACCAGTCTGATCTTTTTGGGCATAGAAACTACAGGCCTGACTGACATATTTCTGTGCTAACTGTTAGAATGTTTATTTCTAGGAATGGTTACAGAAGTAAACTTTTTTTCTTATTTCCATTTCAGAGGAAGAAACAGCTTTGGTAAGATGATGGGGACAAGGTAGGCTACTTCAAATCCAGACCCAGAGCTGTGTGTTTTCACTGTATGCCAGACCTAGTGTTTTAATAGGGGCTTTTCAGCAAAGGCTGTTTAATCATTTCCTTCTTAGTGAAAAGCCAAATACACGTATACACTCACACACAGACAGGAGAGAAAAGTGAGAAATAAGAGGTAATAGTTATGTGACTTTCAGTTCTTGGAAAAGTTGGTCTATTTTTAGATCTATTTTAATTTTTTAAAAGTATGTGTGTGGGGGGGCATATGTGCATGCGAGTGCAGGTAACAGGAGGGGCCAGAAGAAGGGGTCAGATCTGCAGCTGGAGGTAGAGGTCGTTTGTGAGCTGCCCACTTTTGGTGCTGGGAACTCAACTCAGGTCCTCTGCAAAAGCAGTATGCACTCATAGCCTACAAGCCGTCTCTCCTGCCTGAGAAAGCTGTTCTTTTTTTTTTTTTGGGACAGGGTCTCCCTGTAGCCCCAGCTGTCCTGGAACTCACTCTGTAGACCAGGCTGGCCTTGAACTCACAGAGATCCGCCTGCCTCTGCCTCCCAAGTGCTAGGATTAAAGGCATGCGCCACCACGCCAGGCTATGTTATTGGTCTTTTTAAGACAGGGTCTCCCTATAGTGCCAGCTGGCCTGGAACTCACTATGTAGACCAGGCTGGCCTTGAATTGACAGAAATCTGCCTGCCTCTGCCTCCCAAATGTTGGGATTAAACGTGTGTGCCATGATGCCCGGCTGCTTCCTCCTTTTTCACTTCTGTATTATGTTCCCCCATGGGAACTAACTACCATTCATTCTACTGGAGGTGGACATCTACATTGTTCGCATTCTTTCATTTTTGTGCATAGGTTTTGTGAAACAGGGCCTCACTATGTAGCTCTCCCTGGCTGGCTGGAACTCGCTATATACAACAGGCTAGCCTTGAACTTGTAGTGATGTTCTTACCCTTGCTTCTCAAGAGAATCAATTGCTGAGAGTTATCCTTTGACATCCATACATGCACTGTAGCATGCATACACCCATCTACCCAACATGCGCACATACACACACACATATACACACACACATGCGAGAGAGAGAGAGAGAGAGAGAGAGAGAGAGAGAGAGAGAGAGAGNATATATATATATATATATCTTCTCTTATTGTCCAGGCTGCTCAAATAATCCTGGGCTCAAGTGCCTAGTGCCTCAGACTCCCCAGTATAGTAGGGGTTACTGCAAGTATAGGCCATGTGCACAGCCAGTTTTAATATTCTTTTTTAAATGAAAAAATACCAACGGGTCCAATAAAGTAGAAAAAATACTGCAGTGAAATTTTATATTGATTAAAACAGGCTATAAATGTGTGTATACAAAGGGGAGCCTGCTCTGTCCCCTTCACAAGAAAGAGTTCCTTCCCAACGCAGTCAGGCAGGAAGAAGCAGATGCTCAGGTTCCAATCCACCTCCCAGAATATAGTGAATGTAAACACTGTGCTGCTGGCTCTGAAGCTGTTAGAAGGGCGAGAAGCCAAGGAGTGCAAGTAATGAGTTTCTGAAAGCTGGAAAAGGCAAGGACGTGCATTCTCCCCATGAGCCTCTGGAGAAACAGGCCGTGGTCATCACTTTGATATCATCCAGGGAAACTGATTTCAGATCTCTGAATTCCAAAATAGTGTTACCACTCAGAACATGCCCGATCTCATTAAAACTATAAAAGAATAAATGTGTGTTAGCTTTGAACAATCTTCCAATAGCCATGGGAAAATAACACACTACTAACTGAAAGCTCAAGGTCAAAGATGCCAAGGTCATCATCAGTCCTTGATAATGCATCAGTCATTCTTGGCATGATTTGCATTGTGAAGTTGACTTCCATGAAACAAACTGGAAGAAAACAATAGGCATCCCTGGGTAAAAGATTCTACAGGGCTGTTTACCTGAGGAGAACTCACATATGTGGCCCTTTGGGGTATTACAGAGCCAGAGCCAAATTATACTGAGCTCATTTTATTTCACGCAATAGCCATCCTCTGTGTCTGACCATACATCCTGGTGATTTTCAGCAAAATATTTCAGAACGTATCAAATTAGCAAGATTTCACATTCCCAAAGCTAATGGTGCCATCAGATAGCTCTGAGACATATAACAGAGTTTTCCTACTTTGCTCTAACGGCCTACATGGTATGCCTAGCAATGTCTTTGCAAAATGCCTTTATTTTGTTCTGTAACTATAAAAAGTTCATGAAACCATTTCTGCATTGGAACTTGTTATTTGGAACAAGCAGAATCCATAGCCGCTTATATTTGACTCAAGAATAAACTGTCTTGTGTATGTTTTGAAGTGAGAGCTGTTTCATGTCGTCAGTTTGGCAACTTAACATGAGTCACCTTTAGCAGTGGAGTCTTCATTGAAACCAGTTACCAGAGTGAGCCCTTTGTGCCCAGCTAAACTCACTGTCCTCTCGCTTGGATGTTGGGAGTTCTCTCTAGGGCTGAGATGTCACTTTGGTTTGGTAGACAGATATTCTTTTGGTTCATTCTGAGCTGCTTGGATATGATATGCTTTTAGTTTGTTTTCAGAGTGTTCATTTATTTAGGTGTGTTTTCATAGTATTTGTGTACAGATACTTTGCTAGCATTTGACTCTTTTCTTCTGCCACTTCTGTTTCTATTTCTGCATCTTGTAACTTACACTGCATACTGCAACCTTGGAATACTCATGAGTGCTTGATCATAATGCTGAAGAGGCACTTGCTACAACCAGCCCAACGTGAAGGATACATTATTAATGAGACCACCCCAGCAAGTTAATAGCTTCATTGGAAATCCCCAGACAAATTCCTGGGATGGAGAGGTCTAAAAATGACTGAGATACTGTACATAAAATATACAAAACTTCCATAAAATATTTTAGAAAATAAAAATAACAAAAATTTTAAAAATAAAAAAAATGACTAAATATGTGTTTCCTAAGCCAAAGATACTCCTCTTTTTTCTCCTAAATCTAACATTGGCCTCTTTTGGAAAACATTTATGTACATATAAAATAATTGCTGGGCATCCTAAGAAAACAGACAAAAGGATTCTATGAGCTACCTCTGTTAAAGGAGATAACCAAGGACTGTGGCAATAGCCTGTTGATTTTGGCAGTCTCTTGGACTACCTTGACCAAGGACTCAAAGGAAGGTTTCTCCTGTTTGACTCTCTTTCTTGTTTTGTAGCCTGGAAGCCACCTCCCCTGAAGGAAACGCTCACAGCTTTGGGGAACACAACCCAAGCTACTAAGGGAGAACAACAATCAATGGTCTGACATCAGCTTTAAGAACAAATATTCACATTAGGGTCTGGTACAGCATACAGCATTCAGCATTGGTGCAGTCGAAGCACTTTTGTCTTGGGGGAAATCAATGACTAACTAATTGGATTTAAAGCACAGTCAATGGGAAGAAACTCATATGTGTACTATAAACATAGTCAAATATGCGTGGATGGAAAGGCCATAGATCTTAGAGAAATTTCTATGGTTGTCACATCTCTAGGCTAAGGTAACTACTTACTAACTGTAAAATAGGTATCCTTATGTTTATGGACCAATATCCCAGACACTATTCCATAAAGAAGCATCTTTTGCACCAGATGAAGAATATTATAGAATCCCACAACTGGACACACCCAGATATTGTCTGTGAATTGCTCAAGCCTAAGCAACATATCTACACTGTAATCTCTACACCTAAGGCTCATGCAACATAGAAGAAGGGGCCAAGAGGACACTAATGAACCTCTTAACTCTCATTAAGGATGCACCCTCATGTAACAGAGGGCCAGGAACTCCGAAGGTCATGAATGGCCACACCATGAAGATTAGGCATCTACAGGGTGTAGGTCCACAGACAGGTTGCCTATATACAGCTTCACTCCCCCAGGTCTCAGGGAACACTGTGGAAGAAGGGGGCAGAAATATTATAAGAGCCAAGAAGATGGTGCAAGATCTCATGAAAATAGAATCTTACAAGCTCCTTGGACTCTGCTCATATGAACCTAGACCATTGGTGTCAGCATGCATGAGACCCATGCAAGCCCAACCAGACAAAAAATCCAGCATGCAGAACTCAATGTTAGCTGAAGCACTATTGGCAGCTGATTACTGTTAGATGAGGAAGAACTGACCTTATTTTTAAGCAAGGGACTCCGGACAGGCTGACCAGAGCTCAGTGGATGAACTTGCACTGAGGAGATTAATTTGGCACAATAGGCTCTAACAGAAATGACAGAATGTATGAATGTATGAACTCCAAAGGGGAGGGTGTTTGGGGGGGACAGTGCCAATGGAGAAGGGGGCATAAAGGTGATTGAGACTGGGACTGAGACCAGCTTTTAGGAAAAAAATAAAGGTGATTAAGACTGATTGAAATGTTATTATGAAATACACAAAAATTCAATAAAAAAGAAAAAAAATAGAAAGTAAAGAACAATATTTCCTAAAATTGAATGTAATTTTTCCACATGAGATTATAGCTATAAAATCAAACTTGCAAATAAAACCCACTAAAATTAAAAACAATAATTGTTTGAAATACTCTAAGCATCCAATATAAGAACTCCTAAAATACAAATAATTGCTGACAGGGGTTAACTTACAGTCAGATTGATTAAAATGTCTGTTTCTGTTTACTTTTTCAGGTTATACTATGGTTTTGATTAATTTCATTTTATGTATAACATTATTGTAAGTCCTATGTAAATGTTATGTCAGACAGGGCAAAAGAAAAAGAAAAAGGAAAGGATTAGCTGTGAATCACAGGGCTAGTCAGATGAGTGTGACTGAAGGGTCTCTCCCTCAATGTCTTTTTTATTATATCCTCCTGTCGTTGACTGCTCTTTTTCCTACTCAATTTTGGGTTCTAAGAGGGAGCCTTTTGCCCACCATGGGCATAAAATCACATTTATCCTACACATACACACACACACACACACACACACACACACACATACACACACACACACACATACAATGTGATTCCTGAACTATAGATGAATTGTGAACAGAACTTCCTTGAAGAAGCCTAGCTGCAGTGAAAGTTCTACAAAGACAATTGAATGTTTAGAGTGTCACAATTGTGGGGAGTTAGAATGTTGCAGGTGCAGGGCCAGATTATCTTGGGCTACCTTTAGTCTCTTTAATTGTCATTTATTTCCTTCCTCTGTCTGTCTGCTTTTACATTCTTTTGACTATCATTTAACATTTTCAGAAATGTATTATCTTAGACCAGGAGCTTCTGCAACCTGAAAGCTGAGATTCTCATCAGATACAATCACATCAAAGGCCAACAGCAGAGATGTCTCTGCTTTGCATTTACTCACCTGCCTGCTCTCTTTATCAAGCTATTTGAAAGGATCTTGACTTATGATTTTTCTTCAGTTCTGTAACTTTAAAGACATCATAGAATGGTTTTCACATAGGAACTTGTTACTCAGGGTAGCACAAATCTGTGTTCCTGGACCATGAGCACTCGTATTTAGCTCAAGAGTAATCTATCTCTTACTTCCTTTGAGGCAAGGTTTTTCATGATAGCACTGTGATTTGCTAGTTTCTAAATACTTGTGTTCAAATAAAGATGAGCTTTTCATCTGGATCTTTGAATGAAAGGGTCTTCACGTGCTAGGCATCTTGAAAATCTTCCAGTTCCATTTGCAATATAAATGAATATTTATTTTATTGCAAAAGTAAAATATAATAAAAATGGTAATTGTGAAAGCTATTAGTTGTTAAAACAATCTTTTATTTACATTTACTTGCTTGAATTTGTTCCCAACTCTGCTGAGTCAGAAACTCTGGCATGGGGCTGGGCCAACCACAGTGTAGGAAGCTTTTCTAGTGAATCTGATTCACTTTCGAGATTGAGAGTCAAGCGGGCATGGTGCCCCCATGCCTTTAGGCCCAGCACATCTCTGAGAACTAGGGGCCAGCCTGGTCTATTTGGTAAGTTTCAGGTCAGCCAGGGCTACATATTAAGACCTTGTCTCAAAAAAAAAGCGCCTCAAAATCCAAAAATGTTTCTAATATTAAAAGCCATTTTCACCGATTTTTACCTCTCCTTTATCTGTTCTAGTTTGATTTCACATAATTAACTCAATTAACTCACTCTGTCTTCAGTTTGCATCTTTACATCCCTGCATGAACTCCTTAGCAGTTCCCAAGCCTGGGTTTTTCCTGTTTTGTTTTGTTTTTTCTTTCTTATTCTGATTAAACCAAATGTAAGCATTGCTGATTTCTTGCTTTTTATCTCTTGCAAAACCGTTAGTTTATTTAATGAAACAATGGTTACTTTCAACCTTTAGTGTTCTGTTTCAGGTCTGAATTTTAAATATTATGTCATTAGAGAACTTTTAATCTAAGCTGTGTTTCTTCCTTTACTGTAGAATGATGTTTAACTTATGGTTAATATTTATTCAATATATCTTTGTACATATTATGACTACTTGTGTACTTTGTGCTTTTTGTTTGTCTTCTGATTAGTCAGGATTAGAATCTACTGTCCGGGATGGAAAACCTTTGGATGGAAATGGATTCTTCTCTCACAACTGGGATTGTAAGAATGGAATGACATGGAGGCTTGTGAAGTACACAAGGCTCTGGGCCTCTTAGTAAGATATGACTGCTACAATTCTTGCTGTCACAGCTAACAATTTAGGATTAAGAATAAAGAAAAAGAAATAAAAGCACAAAGATAGGCCTATCTATGTTTTGAGGATTTTCATGAAACTCAGAACTAGTTGACTAGGGCACAGTTCCATGACCACATCTAACTTCAAGGGAAAATTAATATTATCACTCTTCCTAAGCTACAGGGTCATACACAGAAGTCAATGGGAGGCATAAAGTATGATGACCAGAGAGGTAGCCAGCAGATTTTACTCTATATCTCTGTATTCTTCCTTCTTACAGCTATATGCCGCTGCATTGGTTACTGTTTTTGTGTGAGTATGTGTGTGTTTGTGTGTGTGCATGTGGGTGTATATTTGCCTGTTTGTGTGTTTGCATGTGTGCGTGTTTGCGTGAGTGCGTGTGTATGTGTATGTGCGTGCATGCGGTCTAGGTGCACTTGTGTGTGGGTTTATGACTCCTGTGTGTCCCTGTAGAACTCAGAGGAAGGTGTTGGGTGCCTTACACCACCACTCTTCATCTTAGTTTTTGAGGCAGGGTCTCTCACTGAACCTGAAGTTTACAGCTTTTGCTAGTATGGCTGGCCAGAGAGCTCCCAGGATCCATCTGTTTTGACCCCTTAACACTGGGGATATAGCATGGACAACCAGGCCCAGTGAATGCTGGAACTTTAAACTCCACTGCCTTGGTGTCACAGCTTGCACTCTCACCCACTGAACCATTTCTCTAGCTCCTGATTACCGTTACTTTATACATTCTTTTTCAACTCTGCTTTTGTTTAGAAGAAATCTATTTCCATTCATTAACCTAAACATTTTAATGAACTCATAAGCATGTTTAAATTCCATCATGATCCCTTTCTTTGAGAAGAATCTTAACACCAGGCTGCTTGTGCACCTCTTTAATCCTAGCACTTGGAAGGAAGAGGCAGGCGGATCTCTGTGAGTTCTAGGCCCAGCTAGTCTACATAGTGAGCTCCAGGCCAGCTGGGACTAAAGGGAGACCCTGTCTCAAAAAGACAATAAAATAAAATAAAATAAAATAAAATAAAATAAAATAAAATAAAATAAAATAAAATAAAATAAAATAAGAAGAAAAGTCTAAAGGTTTTGAATCCCCAAGCTGGATGTTCTTGTCCCATTCTGCATGCTATAGTTGTCATTATAAATTCTGGCTCCAAGTTGATTTTACCCTCCAGATTCTCACAAATTCTCCCATTATTATTCAATTTCTGTACCTCACTCAATTTGTTTATTTAACTACTCATTAAGAGTACTTTCCTTGTTGTTCCATTTTTTATGTTAGCACTTCTTTATGGCTTAAGAAGTTTAGTTTCTTTCCCTGTTGGGTCAAGACGTAATCAATATTGTATTTTTTTTTTTTTTTGTCTTTTTGAGACAGGGTCTCCCTATAGCCCCAGCTGGCCTGAAACTCACTCTGTAGGCCAGGCTGGCCTTGAACTCACAAAGATCTGCATGCTTCTGCCTTCCAAGAGTTAGGATTAAAGGCGTGCGCCATCACATCTAGCTCAATATTGTATTTTTTTTATGAAACATTCATTTTAGTGACTCTAGTGCTATAGTTTTGTTTGTTTTATCAGTTTCTTCTGTAATTTCCTATTCTGTTTTCTTTTTTTTCAAATACTGATTCAATAATTTTATCATTTCACTATACAAATGAATTACATCAATTTTATAAAACAATTGTCTTGAAGGTTAAAACTAACAAACAAAAAAGATCTTTGCATCCCTCAGCAAAATTTGTTCCTTATTTATTGAGTATGTGAATGTCCTTTTTTCCACAATTTTTTTATTGTTATTAAACTTTTTCCATAAGTCTTACATTATTTCTCAATCAAATCTAGAGTTACTTCCCTTTCCATGCCTCCCACCCCACCCGAGTCCCTGTATTCTGTCATGCCTGTTTTACAACTTTTTCTGAATCTTTCCAGAGTTTTTTTTCCAGTTCTTTTGTTGTTATTGTTCTCTCCTACTTGTGTTGCTTCAGTATATATACATATATACACAGTTTTATATATATACATAAATATATACATACATGCATACACATATCACTTGAATTGGAGGACTTTTTTCCTAAAAGATGTCTTATTTTCCTTAAGGAAGTACTCAAAGGCTCCTCCTTTGCAAGCCCAAACAACCATCAATCCTGCACTTGTGCTCCACATTGGGGTCTTTCCCTCCCATAGTTCCCCAAATAAAGTCCAGTAACCACGCATCCTGTCTTGATCTCCCTGAACTGGCCTCCATGATACAGCCTAGGTGGTCCAACAATGGCAGTCCATAGTCTGACAAGGCTGAATTCCCATTAGCTGCTTAGTTCACAAGCTGGGTATCTCAGCAGTCCTCAGTCCACATTGGAAGGTTAAAAAGCTGTATCTCATGTCCTTGAGGAGTGTCAAAAGCCACAGAGCAGATGCACTTGCCTGTAAGAAGTGAAGACAGGCCAAACAACGGTGCTCTCTTTTTTCTTTTTGTCTTTTTACTAAGATCTCAAGTTTTATGTCTGCATTACAGTTTCTCTGGCCTTATTGATTATTTCTGGTTGTACTTTCCTTCAGGGTGCTTAAGGCCACACAGTTAGCCCAGATTAACCAAGGTTTAATTTTGTTGATGTCAGTTGAGGATCTGGTCCTCGGGGGTCTCTTGGGGTTTTTTTTGGGGGGGGAAGGGTGGGAGACCCTTGCTCCTTTCAGCTCCTCATCCACCATTCCATCCACTTGAGGACAAAGGTCTTGCTAGACCAGGCTTCATTTTTTGAAGCATGAGCAGACTTTCCTCTTTATAGACTGGATACTGGCTGAAGTCTCCTTAGTGGCTCTCCAAGACCTCCCTGAACAGGAAGACTGGTGACCCAGTCTCTGTAGGACTTTTCAAGAGATGCCCCCATGCATAATTCCCTAAGATTTGGTTGACCTCTGAGAGCAAGGAACAAAGTTATCCCCCAGGTCCCTCAGCCAACTTGGTATGGACATCAGGCATGGTTATTAAGCACACAGAATGGCTAAGTTGCACCAGCCTGTTACATTGCATCTATATTAACATTGTATCCTTTGGAAACAAACTGTATGTTAATTCCATGTCATGTTTCTTGATTCCCATCTTTCCATTTTAATCCCATATTACTCTAAAAGATGCACACATATGCTCCATCATATACTAAAAATCCAAGGTCTGAAAATAAGTGTTAGATCAGCTCCAGAACCTGTGTAGGAATTCCCAATACAAGAGCACAGTTGTCAGTGCTTCTGATGTCATGTTCATGTTGCAGGAGTTTCTGTTTTCCACTCTAGATGCATTTCATGTGTGTGTGTGTGTGTGTGTGTGTGTGTATGTGTGCATGTGTGTGTGTTTGTGTGTATATGTATTACAACTCTTAAAATAAACTCTCATTAAATCCTGAGTATGTAATAAAATATTAACTATAATCACCATGGTATGTATTAGATCTCCATAGTTATTGACTTATCCTAACTGAATCTTTGTATCCATTTATTAAATTTCCCTATTTCTTCTGTTCTCCAGCTCCATGCAACCAAGTATAAGTTTAATTATTTTACATTCCATACATGAGTGAGATTATGTAGTTTGTCTTTCTCTGTTGAGCTTAATTTGATGATTTTCCTAATTTGTCTATGCTCATCAGTTTCCCTTTTTTAAAGGCATAGTAATGTTATATACACCTTATATATACATTGTTGCATAATTTCTTTTAACTATCCCATGTTCTCTTTGCTCATTCAACTACCGATCAGATGCTTTCGTTTTCCTCTGTATCCCGGATGTCATTATCAGGGCTGCAGCGAACATGAGTGGGCGGATATTTACACTGCTTCAAGACACTAACATTATTTCCTTCATAAATAGCACTGCTCCATACATGGTAGTTGTCAGTTATGCCTTTTTTTTTTAGATCTTTTGCTGTATCCATACCCAAATTTCAGACTTTACCATGCTATTGTTAATGACAACCATATATTTTTGTTGTTAGTTATGAAATATGTAATTGATTTTTATGCATTAATCTTAGACTCAGAAACTCGGTTATTTGTTTTGGTATCTTAAAAATATACATACCCTTGAATGAACATTTAACAAGCAAATAGAAATTCTATTGCATTTTCTTTCTAATACTAGTACATTTTGCGCCATTTCCGTGCCTGATCACACTCTTTAAAATCTTCAGTAAAATGTTGAGTAGGATTGCAAGAGGACAAAATCCTGTGCTGCTTCTGATCACACAAAGAAGCCTTCAATCTGTGACTTAACATTGTAATGATGACTACAGATTTTTTTTGGATATTCTCATTGTGTTTTGGCTTTTAATTACTCCAGAATTAATTATATATGTATCTAAGTGTTTACTTTCATATTGTGAAGTAGCTGTGTGGTGAATTACAGTAATCCAAAAGCTAAACCATTCTTCCAGTTCTAGAACAAATTACATTTGCTCATACAGTATTATCCTTTAGTGGACTTTTTTGATTTGGTTGCTGAAATTCATCAAGAATGCTTGCATATTGTTTCAAAAGGATAGTAGTCTACAGGTCTTTGTTTTTCCTGGGAATGTCTTTGTCCAGTTTTGATTTGCCTTTTCTTTTCTTTCCTTTCTTTTTCTTTTCTTTTTTCTTTATTCTTTTCTTTCCCTTTGTTTTTCTATTCTTCTCTGTCTCTGTCTCTCTGTTTCTGCTCTGTCTTTGTCTCTTTCTCTTTCTCCTTCCCCCCCTTCCCCCTTACTCTCTCTTGCTGGCTGAATAAAGAAATCTAGGCCGATATTTTTTTGGGCATTTTGAACATACATCACAGTATTGTTCCCATTGTGTATTCAACTGTTAGACTGGACATAGCATTTCATGGATTTGAGTTTTTCATCCATTTATGAGTTTGGGAATGTTCTTAGATGTAACTTCCATATATAATTCCTTCTGGGATTCCATTTGGTCTTGGCATATATTACTATATTTTATTGAATGCTCATCCTATTTCCTGTACTTATTACTGTAAGCTCTATGCTTCATTGAACATTTTCTTAATTCCTAAACAATTTGTCAATTTATTTTAAATTATGTGCAACTTTTTAAAAAAATGTATTCACCAAATTCATGATAGAGATCATTTTTGTTTCAGAAATGTTCTATGCTTTCAAAATTCCCAGATAAGCTCTCAAAATTTATCTTTGTCTTTTAAACAATGCCATTTTAAAGGTTGTGTCTGGCAACTCCAACCACATGTGTTTATACTATTTTCTCAAGGTTATATTGATGTTTTCTTTTCCTCTTATTCTCCTAGAAAAAATGTACTCAGCATTTAGTTTAAACTTCTGTTTATGGAGGTGACCAGAGACTGAGGACAATATGCTGTCCAGAAGAGTGTGTGTTTGACCTTGCAAAGCTCCTAGTGTCTCCAGCTATTTCTGACAGAGGTGGCCTTGGTGTTTTGGGGGTCCTGCATGCTGTGAACTAAGTACCAGGAGGCTGTAAAGTGTTCAACACAGCCTCACATCCAGAACATGCCCAGATAGCAGTGTCCCCCAAACATTTTCCTCTTTGAGACCTTTTTCAACCCTAGAATCTGGCCTGATGATGTATTACTATCGAGTCAGCAAATTGCATTGTCTAAGTAAATGCTTCATTCAGTCATTCTAGTTGTTCTTCAGGAAAGACTTCAATGTAAATGATTGGTTCTGCCACTATCAAAATTTGAAATTAAGGTAACTTCCCCCAGCCCCAGCTGAAGATCTGTTGGCATTTGATGGATACTGGGAGAGAGTCAGTTTTCCTTACCGCTATGAGGCCTGGTAAGATGATCAGACTCCAAAGGAAAGACCTATATCAAAGAGCACTTGGGAATCAGACTAGACTTGATAGGCCTTAATAAAGGAAGATAACTAACAACAGGGGATGTGAAGTCATGTGGGGGGTAAGAGAACAATGGAGATGGAAAGGGAAAGGAATGAATATGATCACAGCATACTGCATGAAATTCTCAAAATCTAAGAGATGAGTCTCCCTTTTGATATGGAATTTTCTGTACTACAAGTTTAGGCTAATTTGTAATTAGCCAGCTTTGTTTTTTTTTTTCAGTCGTTTGTGAGTGTTCTCTTTTCTATGACTCTTTCTTGTTACCATTTGTTTTACTATGGTATGTCTAAGTGTGCATTTTCTTCTTTTTGGCATTCATTCTGATACTTGAATCCAAGTTTCATGACTGTCATTAGTTTTGCAGATTTCTTAGACTTTATATCCATTGGAGACATTTGGGATTGCTCACTCGATTGTCTTTGAAGCTCTCTATATCGTTGTCCTTGTACTGCCTCCTAGATGCATTTTTAAAATCATGTTCAGTTTATCTCTTCTCTGTTCAGCTGTCATCAACCTGCTGCTTAGACTACCCCTTGCATTTTTCTAGACATTTATTTACTTATAGTGGTCTGCTGGCTATTGCCTTGAAATAAGACAAATTTACTAACGAAAGGATTCAAGAGAACTATGGGATATATTATGTCTTTATTCATAAATGGTAAAGAAGAAACTCTCATGTTTTTCTTTGGACTAACATTAATGAAATCTCAGAGTAATGTATCTGTTTAAACAGTGTTACTTGTCAAAGCCAAGGAAAGTTCATCTGGAAGAGGATGAGTTTCACAGGAAAAAGCCACAACTCCAGTCTGAAAGCCTTAGAAGGCCCGTTTGTTTTAGTATCATGCCCAGGTGTTTCAAGGAATTGCACAAGACACTTCAACACAGATCTTCATCTGGGAAAGAAGATCAAATAGACTTTCCTACGTAGTCTCAACTTATACATTATCAGAACTAAAGGTAAGAAAGGAAATTGTGGGGGTCGAGAGATGGCTCCGCAGTTAGGAGCACTGACTGCTCTTACAGAGGACCTGGGTTTGATTCCCAGCACCCATATGGTAGCTAACAACCATCCTTAACTCCAGTTCACGGGTATCCAGCACCTTCTACTGACCTCAGTGGACACTGCATAAGACAGGTGCACTTACATGCATGAAGGGAATACACTCATACACACAAAATAACATAAAAAATGAAATTATATCTGTGGCTGGTTGATTGCACTGGAAGGAACCTTTTATTCTCATTTCAGCGATATCTCTTTTCTTGGCATTTGGGCGTTATCACAGTTTAAAGTCGCTGTGCTGGGACACTGGGAACACTCTTTATGAAATAATAAGAAGGGAAGAATTTATTTCCACCCACAATCTTGGCTGAGGAAGTGACCACGTTGCTCTCTATCCAGTCATTCAGAGTACATGTTCTTCTATTGTGCTCTGAGTGGGTAGAAGTCGCTCAATGGTGTGTGATCTCAGACCTGCCTCCTCTTTCAGAAGCCTCTTCTGCACACCCTTCCTTGGTCTCTCAAGGCTGGGAATCCTGAGGGGGCAGGAACAGCTTGTTCTTCTCAAGATTTTAGAACCTCTGAGCGTTTGAGTTCTGGGGTTTGCTTGGCCATCTTTATTAAGCCAATTGTGCATTTGGTAGTAAGATCTGACTTTTACTTTACAGTTTTTGTTGTATTATAAAAACTGAATTCTCGTATAATCTAGCCTGCTATAAAGAAAAAAAATGGAAATTTTTTTTCAATCAGGAAAGAAAGAACACAATCATTTCAAAAACACTTGACTGGATCATAAAACTGTTGCTCTTTAATGATTTGTTCATTTTCATTTTTGCATGTTTGGGGAAGCTTTCTGATGAATAGCCATTTAAATTTCTGAAGATGTTCTTACTACTCTCTACCTTCATCGATTTTTATTTAATTATTGTACTCACAGATGCTACTAAACATTTAACTTTTTTTCTGGTCTTTTTGAGATAGGGTCTCCCTGTAGTCCTAGCTAGCCTGGAACTCACTAGGTTGACCAGGCTGGCCTTGAACTCACAGAGATCTACCTGCCTCTGTTGGGATTAAAGGCATGCACCACTGTGCCCAGCACATTTTAATTATAAAATTTTGTCAATGAAGGCTCTGTGGATTTCATCTCAATATATTTTTTTTTTATTTATTTATTTTTGTATGTGTATGAATGTACTGTCTGCATGCAGGTCTGTGCACCCGTGTCGTGCAATGCCGCGGAGGTCAGAAGAGGGTCTCAGATTCCCCTGGAACTGGAGTTCTCCTGGAATTGGAGTTACAGACGGTTCTTAGCCGCCATGTGGGTGCTGGGGATCAAACCCGGGTCCTCTGCAAGAGCGTCGGTGCTCTTAACCGCTAGGCTATCTCTCCAGCCCTCATCTCAATATATTTTTAAATATAAAGCATAAGCACAAGGAACCCCACTTATGACCGTGTTTGACAACTCAGGTTGACCACAAATAATGAGTTTTGAGTGGGGCTCCAGACCTTGCAAGACACCGGGGATGTTAAAGGCCCAAAGAACATGCTTCTACTTTTCATGTAAATATTCTCTGCTACTGTCAAAGTAAGACAGCCACAGGTGCCCTGGGGATCTGAATCTGACACCATTTAGGCTATTTTAGTCTCATGTCCTGCTATTTCAGATGCAATTTATAGATGTTGTGACAACGTAAATAACATTTGACTTATGTTAGATAATGCATCAAGAATATTCTACAAGAACAACTTTTGTGTATTTTTCTTATTGTTTCTTAACATTTTCTCAAGAATAAGATGACAATTTTACTCATGGTTTCCTTCAAAGATTAAATCCAAAGTAGGTACTAATTAAAAGTGTTCATAAGTTCTTCTGACTGGTTATGGAAAAGGGCTGCATGATAACTTAAAAATCAAGAAGTTTTTCCTCTCTGAAGTGAGGCTTCAGTAAGATTAATGCATGGGATAGCAATTCAGATTGCAGAGCTTAAGTATTTTAGAAACAAATGGTGTGTGAACATAGGAAATAGTTTCTGTCAGTGATAGCATCATGGTTAAAGTTGGACCCAGATTTCAAAGGCTTCCTTTCAGCCAACTGGAAATGGTTCTACTAGGAAATAACTTTCCTCTACCAAATAGAAACTATATATTTATGCATAGTCCTTCATGAAGACAATTCCTCAGATGCATGGGTCATAAACTCATATAAACATCATAAACTCATATAATTCACTAAAATGACCTGTGAACTAGTCAAGTTGTGTCCAAGAAAACTGGTTTGCACTCTTCAAAGTCCTGAAAAAAAAATCTGAAAAATTTAGCATTTTCTTGCTATCTTTTTTTTTTCCAAATAGGAAGTTAAATCTGTAATTCATTTCCTGCAAATTTCAGATTTCTAAGACTCATTCAGTTAACACCAAAAGTTGTTTCTTTGTTTCCAAAAACACCTCTCTGCTCTACAAAACAGCACATTCTTCATTCCTGTTCTTTGACTTACTGCGCCATTGTAGCAGAGCCGAAGTGGATGTCATATGACTTCTTAGTTCAACTACCATTTGAGTCTATCCACAGCCACCCCAGTGGAAGAATTTGGCTATTTTGTGTGTTTGCATGGTTGGGCCATCTTTGATAATGCACACACACAAAACTATTTTCTCTTGGACAGTACGTAGGATGAGGCTGCTGGAAGTGTCCCTACCCCTGTACAGGGTAGAACATAAATTTCATAAAATGGAATATGTGGAAAATTATTTTATTGCTCATCATTGTTAAATAAAGAACCAAAATCAGAAAACTTGGTGCCTTAAAATCTCTTTTAGGCCTCTGGCTTAGGAAAGCAGTTTCACTTGTTGGATCCGTACTGATTTTCCTTGCAGAACTCACTCTCCTGAAGAGATGAAGCTTGGTGAGGTCAGTATCATCCTCAGAACCCTGCTATCTTCCTACTACTTCCCCAAATTTTAGCTCCATTTAGCTCCTTGGACTTGCACCACCTACAGAAACTTTCTAATTTTACCTTGATCCACCTTTCATTCTTAGCCATAAATTATTTTTTGGTACATTCATTACTTTGCTTTCCTTATTTGATTCAACTAGGTCCCTGTCCAATTATATACATTTAAACCACATAACACAGTTGCATTTTCTATACCGCTTCTTTATTTCAAAAGTCACCATAGCTGCCTTCCACATTTCTGTACTGTTTTTAGTATAAATATGTATGTATTGGTTTGCAGCATTTTTTGAACCATTTGTACCTTGTTTGTTAGCTAAACTTTACTCAATGATTTGATGTTATATAGGCTCTTGTAATGAACATTTCAAGCTTTTATATTTTTCTTCTTCTAAATGATATCTTTATAGCTCTGGGCTTGATCCTCAAACCACATAAAGGAGTCATGATATCTCATGCATATAATCTTAGTACTCAGGAGGTAGAGGCAAGATCGTCAACTATAACATATATATATATATATATATATATACATATATTATATATTATAGTTTCAGGAACAAAATATGGCTAAAGAAAGCTATTTAACAAAGAATCAGTCATTTTTGGATTTTAAATCAACGTTGAAGACTGTTATTTCAATCGCAAAATGCTGACTTTTTCTTTTTTTTTTTTTTTTTTTTTTAAATTTTATTTTATTTATTTCGGTATGTGTATCAATGTACTGTCTGCATGCAGGTTTGTGCACCCGTGTCGTGCAATGCCGCGGAGGTCAGAAGAGGGTCTCGGATTCCCCTGGAACTGGAGTTCTCCTGGAATTGGAGTTTCAGACGGCTCTCAGCCGCCATGTGGGTGCTGGGGATCGAACCCGGGTCCTCTGTAAGAGCGGTCGGCGCTCTTAACCGCTAGGCCATCTCTCCAGCCCAAAATGATGACTTTTCTATAATGTGCTGATAACCTACCTCAAGTCATTAGTAAGGAAATTGTAATAAAATGAATAGTAATGAAATTAGTAAGGAAATGAAACTTAAGCTGAGTTTTACTTTGAGTTGAATGGATTGCCCACAAGCCTAAATAAGTTTCTTCAGGTCTGTCTGTGTGCATGTGTGTATCTACCCAGTTATCTATCTGGACAGCTATACACACAGTGTTCATATGTTTTCTTTTGTGGGGCGTTTGTGTGTGTGTGTGTGTGTGTGTGTGTGTACTGAATATTGAACACAGGGCCCTGTGCATGTTAGGCGAACCCTTTACCACCAAGCTTTACCCAAGTCTTTGGGTTTTTGTTGTTTTATTTTGTTTTGTTTTGAGTCATGGTCTCATGTATATTGTGTCAAACATGCAAGCCTTGCAGCATTTTTACTGATGTCTTAGTGTTTAATTGTACATTTGAATGAATTCTGCATGAGTTACAATTCTATACTAGATAAACACCTGTTTGGTTTTTTTTCCTAATTATTTCTTTTAGACTTACCTGCCCTGTTTACTTCATCTCACTGCAACAGTAAAACATTCCTAAGTTCAGCCCGAGTATTTGCATCAAGGTGATGAGGTCATTTTCAACTACAGTCCCCAAACAGAGAAGCATAATGTTTGTGAAGCCACTGTTGCTTATTCCTCTGGGAACTTCAGATTGAATTACTGTTGTGCTCAGACTTACAGCTAGAGATCAACTTCAAAGAAGAGGACTTAGATTTCATCCCACTCACAGCAGTGGTGGGCATGGAAGCTAAGCACATAGAATCACACATCACCCTCATCTTACTGTGGTGGAGAGCTCAGATGACCTCCCATCAGACAGCAGTTGGCTCTAGATGAATGAGCAGTAAGTGCTGTGTGGGTGTGTGCACCTGGCTTGGACTCGACTGCAGGAGCTCTCAGGATGGAAGTGCTCATGGTCACTGGTTCTTCACATTGTGTATCCATCACAGAACCAGAAACCAACCAAGTGTAGAGACTCACACATCTAACAGAGCACTGAACCTTGGTTGTTAAGAACACAGCCTCTGCTTTATCTATGTCATCATTTGTTTAGGCGTAAAGCCTCAGCACAGCTCTTTCATTTTTATGTTACTTTTATTCTCTCTTAATAAATCTTCAGCTACAAACACAGAATCTCATTTCATCTCTATGTTAACAAAACAAAATAAGGTGGAAAGAATATATACAAAATGAAGCAATTATAAGAAAAGAGAGAGGGCCAGAGAGATGTCTCAGCAGTTAAGAGCTCATGGCTACTCTTGTAGAGGACCCAGGTTTGAATCCTAGCACCCATGTGGTGGCTAATAACCATCCCTAACTCCAGTTCCAGGAAATCCAACTCTGCCTTCTGACCTCCAAGGCCATCGCACAACACGAGCGCACCTACCTACGTGTAAGTGATATATCTACATTCATAAAATAAAAATAATAAATAAAATATTTTTTAAAAAAGAGGAGAGAGGGTATTACACATAGTTAGATTCAGAATTTCAAATAGAACTATTGGGACTCTCTCTCCCATTTCACCTGTGGCTTTTCCAGTATTGGCCTGACACTCTTGTCTACCATAGTAATTACACTGTTTTATAATTGTCATGATCTGTTTCTTCTTTTTACCTTAGAGGTTTGAACAACTTGAGGAAAGGAATCACTTTTAGTCAGCTTTACTTTTCTCCTTTCTGGCTAAAGCCAGAGTAGGCATAGTTAACTGACAGAATCATATGAGAAATCAAATCGCAGATTTTTTTCTGTTAAAAGATTATTGAAAGTATGTTCCTATCTACTGATTGAATTTAGTTCCCTAAACGATCATTTATGCTGAAGGAATTCAACTAATAATCAAGTTCAACAAGAAGAGAAAAAAAACCTAATTTTATTCTTTATGTGACATCTTCAACTACGAAGTGAGAAACTCATTTCAAATTATGCTAAAACAAAAGAAGATGCAAAGAATTTACTGAATGAAGTCCTGCTAAGAATAGAAGAGGGGATTTCTTTGCAATGGTGAAGACCTCTTATGGTTTAGAAGATTTTCCAGATAGTGGAGGGAAACATTATATAACATTCCAAGAGATTAGAGACCTGAATAATGTGTCATGTTAACAGTATTTCCTTCTGCGGCTTGCATCCCCTGGCTCTGATCCAGGACTCTATATTTCTATGTACTTAAATGTGAACATTTGCTTTAAGACTCACATATTTTAGATAAACTATGGTATTATAAGTTCTTAAAATAATATGTCTATGATGACATTCTAATCTCTTGTGATGTTTCCCTTTCACAAATATCCATAGAATGGTTGTTAGAGAATACAAGACATCCTTTTTTATAAGACTTGAATTATTATGATGTAACACACTCAGACACTTCACCATTGTGTTTTCTCAGAACAAGGTCTCACTTAATGTCCTCAAGTCAAGTCCTTACCACTGTGTATTTAGGCATAGATTTGGCTCCTAGGACTATTCAGGAGCACCTGTTGAAATATCTAGGTTCATTGTCACATAGAAAAGAATTGGACCAGGGACACATGGTTAGACTAGAAACATAGTTTATTAAGAAAGGGAACATACTCTTGAGAATAAAAGTAGGTTAGAGAGCTGAGGAGAAGCATTCACTCAAATCAGCAACCAGGCTCTCCTGATCCCTTATGGGACATTTACACAGCACCAACTCTCCCTGATTTGTATACTGCTGGTTTTTCCTGCTCATGTTGTTTGTTACATGAAGCCCAGGGGAGGAAAGACATCTAGTCTTTCTCTGTAAGCTGTCCTGAGCAAGCTCCAGTTGTATGGAGCCAAGGCAGGGAAAGGCTTCCAGACTTTCTCTGTCACCTGGCTTTCTTTGTATGCTAATCTTAATATTGCTTTCTCTAGTGTGCTCTTTGCTACAAAACTGGTGATGACCCTCATTAAGACCAGGGCACATGAATCAGAGAATTCTTAAGAGACCCAATTCCCATAGAGAACACTATGGTCACATGCTACTCATTTGTGTTTACTAGGTTTGGATATGTATTAGTCAAGCTTGAATTGAAGTTTGGTGCAAACAGCAACGCCTACCACAAAAATGTGCTTGTGGGTACCCCACAGAAAGCAAATATCAACAAGGCTTCATGTGTGCGTACAGGGTGTAGCCCTGTTATAAAAGCTCATACATAAAAACTTTTGATTCATCAAGAGGTGCAAGTTATGAGATTATCATGGGAAATGATAAAGCTATAGATTTTGTTTTTATGGGTTGTTTAACAACAGGTAAGGGAATCAGATTACATTCTCTATTTGCACCCCAAAATTGCTGACTCACTGTACAAGAATTAATGCTGACTCACTATGCAAGGAAATTAAAAGTCAAACCCTAAATATAGATTAAATCCAGGGAAAATTATATTTCCTCAGTTTAAAGGTAGATCAACAGATGTATGAAATCAAGTACATATTTGTGGCTTATAAAGTTATTTTTAAAATTTATTTTGTTTCTCAATTTACTGATGTGTATGTGGATTTGTTTGCTTATGTTGTTGGCTGTTTAATCAGCCCACACAGCATGCTGGGAACTGAGCTTGGGTCCTCTGCTAGTGCAGCAAGTGCTCTTAACTGCTGAGCCATCTGTCTGGCCATGGCTTTCATTTCACATGTTGTTAGCTATCCAGAGGGTGGAAACATTCAGAGTTCTTTAGAACTCTAACCGAAATGTCATAATCAGATGTATTCTGTTTTTCAAGCATATGTATTTTCAAGACTTCAGGCTGGAGAGTGTCTTTGAGATCATCCAGTTTTAGTTTCATTTTTCAAGTTAAATAGTAGAAAAATATTAATATCACAAACTACCTTAAAAAGATACCAAACACCAATGATTTGTTCTATGTATAAATTGATCAATGGCTTAACATTGGATTCAATCTTCCTAAAATGATAAATGCAAAAGGTTTGGGGAAATTTTTCAGAAATTTAATACTTCTTGTTTAGCATTTTAAAATTTCTATGATAATTTCACAAGTTTCAGAAAAATTTGGGCAAATAATCAACAATTTGGGGGTAGTGGTATGAGGGGCATGAGTCTGTCTACAGGTTTTAGTGCAGACACTGTGCTCTGTGGCCGAAGTCCATCCTAAATTGCACATAACTGTTTGGTTTTTTTTTTCTGTTCTTCAGTTCACTAGAAAGACACTTTGCCTGTTTTCCTCAGCTTCATATCCTGAGTCTTTCTGAAAGACAAGCCTGATCTACATTTTTGGCCCTTTAACAAGTAGATTTCTTGATAAGCTCGTGTTTTCTTTGATCTTCTAAGCAGAGCCTGCTCCTCACAGAGGTGTTATTGTGCATGCTGGCTGGGAGGAAAAGTGTGCTTTGAACAATCTTGTTCAGAGGCTTCTTCTGGTCATTTTCTCATCCCTTAACATTCTGTAAACCCATTTCAGCTGTTGCCAGAATTGTTTGCAGATAGCTCAAATACATAAAGGAATGTATGTCCATGAATAATGAAGAGTGTTTTTCATTCATTTTCAGCTGTGTCATGATGACTAACCATTTTTTTCAGTAGTTATCAATAGCCTCACAGGTTTGGAAATGACATATAAAAACAGTATGATGAAAGACTAAAACCAGAACCTTGGAAAATATAAGATTGGAGTCAGGAGTCTTCATAGAAAAATCCATTTTGATCCAAATAGCTGTAGATTTGTTCTCTGGGGGTTCCCAGTGTGCAGGGGCTAGAAAGAATAATTCTTGTTTACTCTTATTTTACTGACAATATAAATTCCTCTCAGTACAATTGAGTAGGTTAGATTTACGGAGACATTTATAGAACAAGAGAAAAAGGAGAATAAGTTCAGAAAACACATACATGTTTCTTTCAAGGAATAATTCCATCATGGTTAAGAATTATAGTATGTTTCCCTAAATCCCAGACACAGAATAATCTTGGCAGTAATAATTTTACAAAGTTTTTCTATGTATTTTTTTTCTTTTCACAAGAAAACAGAAACAATACAAAATGACAATAACAAAATAAAGCAGTAAGAACAAAAAATAAGGAGGGGGAATTCGCATTTCTTAATCTGGTGAAATAATCAATCTTGGTATGCACTTCTATATTTTTCCTTCTCTCTTTCTTTTGTTTCTTTTTTTTCCTGCTCTTTTGGGGATACCAGAAAGATATGTGTTTACTGGCTGGTCTGGGAAGCCTTCGGTTCTCAGTTGGAAAAGAGTCTGGTTAATTGGGGGGGGGTCTCATCCCTAAACTGCCCAATCAATTTCTAGCTCCTGTTTAGTTGTGTTGCCCTCTGAAAAGGGTCACCCCAATCACCAGAAGGGAATCCGGATGCTGACCTCTTTTGACTCCTTCCATGCTGAAAAGTAACATTGTGCGTGGCAACTGGGATATCCCCCTTTCAGAGGGTCAATCTAAAAGACCCCCAAAAAGATAACTACAGAGGGGAAAAAAGTCCTTGACTAGTGCTCTTGAAAGTGAGGTGAAGGCAGGAGCAGTGAGGCGCATGATCGAGGCAGGGGATGAGGAGAAGTAAGAACAGGGTGAATGCCAATGTCCAACTTGGAATTTCTTGACCAGGGGGTTCAAAACATCCATTTATTAAGTTTCTCCTTCTGTTCATTTGGCCATGATGTCTGGACTCAGGATCTGCTTTTCAGGCTTTGTAATAGTCAGGATATGAGCTTCCACTTAGACAGTGGCTAGAAAGAAAGAGGAAATTTTAGTATTGAGCATTAATAAATAACAATAGTGGACTTGACTTTGGCTGCAGGTGACCCTACTCAGTCAGTCAAGGCCAAGACCTAAGGTTTTTATGTCTCTTGAACATTATTTCATATAACTTTGCCCCCAATATGCTGAGGCACAATTTTTCAGACTTTAAAAGAAATTGACTTTTGGTTATACTTTCTTTTTGGGTGCTTAAGTCCACACGATTAGCCCAAATTAACCAAACTTTGTTTTCTCAAGGTCATTTGAGGTTCTGGTCTTCAGGGGACTCTTAGGTTTTCCGGGGTGGGGAGAGCCCCTGGCTCCTTCTGGCCATTCTTAACCAGTTCCATCTATGGAGGACAAGGTCAGGTCTTACTAGACTGGGATTCCCTTTGGGGCACAAGGCAACTTTCCTCTATATTGAGCTTCCTCTTTAGAGACTGGACACTGGCTAGGGTTCTGTTGGTGGATCTCCAAGACCTCCCTGCACAGAAAGCCTGGTGACTCACAATTGCAGAACATTTTAAGAAATGCCCTCATACAAAATCCCTTGGGACCAGTTGACCTCAGAGGGCAAGGAACAAAATTGTCCCTTAAATCCCTTGGCTGAATTGGTATAGATCTTAAGTATGGGCATTAAGCATCCAAAAAAGTTAAGTTACACCAATCTGGTACTTTTAATTACTGTATTATGTTTAGATAAAACTTGAAGAAAAACCTAAGAAGCCTTGCATAATCATTGACTGGAAGAATAAGCAGGAAAACCCTATAAGAGAAATTTAAACAATTTTAGGCATACCTTAAATATAAACAATTTACTACAAATGATTTACTTTCCCAAACCCTATATCCTGGTTTGTAGTTTTCTTTTTTTTTTTTTTTTTTTTTTTTTTTTTTTTTTTTTTTTTTTTTTTTTTTTTTTTTTTTTTTTTTTTTTTTTTTCTTTGTGTATTTCATACATCATTTTCCAATTCAGTTCAGGCATATATCCCCTTCCCTTCCCCCCACCCCATCCCTACCCATCCCAGATCATGCATTCTTCCGTAACTTTTCTGCATCTTTCTCTGCTTTTTTGTTTTGGGATTTTGTTTTGTTTTCATTTTTTTTTAACAATAAGTGATAATTTGTGAGTACAAGCATCCTTCATGTAAAACCAATTTGCAAAGCAGTTGTGCCCAAACCCACACAGCTCATGGGTCCCACCATCCAGCAGGGGTGGGGTGGGGGCTTGTAATAACAGTGCACATACCTGTTGACCAGAATTAAGCTGAAGAAGTTTTCCAAGTCTGTCCAAACTGTCTCCTTCTGGGGTGCATGCCACTAGTTCAGGGAAGTAAATCTAGCTTTTCTTGAGTCAAGTTATCTTGAAATGGGCAGAACAGATATCAAAGGTAACATTTGCATAATAGACAGAGACCAAAAAAAAAAATCTTTCAGTAGTCAAAGGCAACCCAATACTTGTCTATGCCCCTTTAGGGGCAAAAATCTACAACTGGAAGTCCAGTACAAGCCAGGAATGGACCGAAAACCAACCACAACCCTGTGTGGTTATAATCCCATTTAGACCATTAGTAAACTGGCTTTAATGTTTATACCATTCCACTCTAGGAACATTTAACCACTTCAGTAAAGAAAAAATATCTATTTTCTACTAAACTTTGCAATATTTATGCCCATACAGCTGAATAGGGCAGTTCAAACACATCACCACAAAATAAAAACCTGAAAGCGACTTGCACCCCAAGGGCCCCAGGCACTTCTGGTCCTGTGGGCTGGAGGGTCACAATCCTTCCCCTGCAATGCAGTGGGAGTTCCCCACATCCAAGCGGATGAAACCCAATTACCCACCCAGTGAGATGTACTCACGGAACCACCGTACACCACCCCTAATCTCCCAGCCAATCCTCCAGGGCCAGGCGCCAAGTTCTGTAACTGGGTTCTGCCAAGGTCTATACCTGGGTTCCGTAGGAGAAAGTCTCAGCTGAAACAGGGCTTTCCCTGTTGTCTCCTGACACCCTCAGACGTTGTCCGTAGTGCCAAAGTGTAGTCCCTAAGGATCCAAATGCCCTTGGACCACCTCCAATGTTGGAGGCCCTTAAGTCCCCCTCCCCAACTTTGCCCTATCTTCTCAGAATGCACCTGCTGCCTCAGGAGCTGCCATCCTGGAAAAGCCCTATTTTACAGTTTTTATTGAAAGACTAAGCCACTGGCTAAGATTACAGAATAATTTGCATAACAACATACATGACAAAAATGTAAACTTGCGGGGCTGGAGAGATGGCCTAGCGCTTAAGAGCGCCGACCGCTCTTACAGAGGACCCGGGTTCGATCCCCAGCACCCACATGGTGGCCAAGAACCATCTGAAACTCCAATTCCAGGAGAACTCCAGTTCCAGGGGAATCCAACACCCTCTTCTGACCTCCGCGGCATTGCACGACACGGGTGCACAAACTTGCATGCAGACAGTACATTCATACACATACAGAAATAAATAAAAATTAAAATTAAAAAAATGTAAATTTGCTCTTTATTTTGAAATTTCTTAACTGCAGCTCCCTAAGTAGGATGAGTTCCCTAACCTGTGCTTTTCCTTTGTTGTTTGATATACCTTTGCTCTACCCTTTTGAAACTCTCAGATTCTATTTGTCTTCTGACCATGCAGGACAAGAAGAGAAAAGACAATCTCTGCACACCAGCCTCCTGAGCTGCTGGCAGTTCAGGGAAAATGATAATAAATAGACAAATAGCTTCTGTTTCTTTACTTAAAATTCTTTGACAAATTCCTACTGCTCGTAGCATAAAGCCCCAAATCTTTCACAAAATTTACCATTTTGAAAGTATTTTATACAATATAAATATGCTTATGTCAGTATTTTAACTGAAAATTCAAATAATCATCAGTCAAAATTATTATCAAAGCAAAGTTTGATACCAAAGTATCAAATCAACTTAAAAGACTGTGATCATCATTACGAAAAATAAAGTAGAATTACTATAGACCAATATTATTTCATGAACTTTTCCTCAACTTTGCTTCTATAGTAATACTTTGTTTGGTGCATGTTATTATAAGTCTACACTTTAAATATAAAATGATAAGTGCATCACCTCACAATTAGCTCATTCAGTATTAATAGGAAATAAAGTTGCTGGAAGTAATTACTTCTGTGATATAGCTATCAGGATGATTGTCATCCCCAAACAGAACTTGAAAGGAAAATGCATGACCCAGTGAAAGAAACAAACTTGTAGGGAGAATGCCAATGTAGATACGTTCTGTGGATTAAACAATGGGTAAACAGACCAATTTGGTTAATATTTCATAGAGATTAAAATCTAATCATATTAAAATGGCCAAACAATTATGCCAGAATGGGGAATGATTATTTTAAGAATTGTTCTGAAAGACTTTCTAAAAGAAAAGGTGAATTGAGATCATGGACATACTAGCAAGCACAGAGTATGTAGAACAAATGTCCATACCCGCTGGTGAAATTTTATGTAGATACTGACACTGGAGTTCAAAGGAGGGCATTGATAAACTAATGTATCTTCCCAGAGGTCAATGACTGCAATATATCTAAAGTGACTAGAATACAAATTTTTCTAAAGGTCTTTGATAATTTCCAACACACCTGACTATGATTGCTCTCTTGGATTTCTCCCTCAGAAAGTTCATTAATGAATAAAGTTGTTACTGATTTTCACATTTTGATTTTTTTATCCTGTAATATTACTAAGTTAATTTTTCTGGTTTTTTTTGGTGTGTGCATATGTGTGTTTCTTTGTTAAGTCTTTAGATTTTGGATTTTATAAAATCTTGTTACCTGTAAATGGAAATAATTTGACTTCTGGGTTTTCTGTTTCATCTCTGTCAGTTCCTTCTCTTGACTTATTGCTGTAGATACAACCACCAGTGCCACAGTGAGAAGAGTCATGTGTGTGGACGTTCTTGCCTTGTGTCTCTTAGAGGACTGATGTTACATTTTTCCCCATTTGGTATGAGGCTAAGCTGTGACTTCGCCACATACACCCTTTAAGGCATACAGATACATTTTCCTACAATGAATTTATTGAGATATTCGATCATTATAAGATGTTGAATTTTATTGATATTTATATATTTAATAAGATGATTGCTTTTTGTCCTTTATTGTAGTGACATGATGCTTTAGGTATATTGCTTGAATGTGTGGCAACATCATGGCAAGTGATGTAATAACAATCTCTTAGTAGCTCCAATTTCTATGTAAAATGAACAGAATCCTGATTCAGATAGGGAGCGAGGGTCCCAGGATTGGCTTTCCCAAAGTAGAAAGGATGGGCTCGGTAAGGAGGGACTGGACTACTCTTTGTTCTTATGTGCTGTAAACCATAGTCTGTGGCTTACATGGGTGCCTGCCTTTCCACATTTTCAATATATTCTTCCATGTGGACTTCATATTTTCAAAATGGTTATTAGTTCCTTATATTCCATAAGACATGGTAATGAGATTTCAATTATATATGCAGAAAGACTAAATTGAACAGTAATAAATTTTCCAACTTTTAAAACTTAAATTATTTTATACACTGTATAATTAATCTTCACTGTCAACTTGATGGGAATGAGAACCACTCAACAAACAAATATCTGGGCATATCTGTGTGGAATTTTCTGTATTATGTTAATTGGGGTGAGGAGACCCACTCTGAATATCAGCAGCACCCTCCCACAAGCTCCAGTACCTAGATTGAAAGAAAAAGGAAGCTGAGCAGCAGCACCTGTCACCCTCTGCTTCCTGATTGTGGTACAATGTGACCAGCTACCTCAAGTTTCTGCTACCTTTATGTCACCCCATGATGAATGGTACCTTCACAATGTGAGCCAAAATAATCCCTTCCTTCCATTATTGCTTCCTTTAGTTGCTTTGTCATTGTCACAGCAATGAGGAAAGTAGTTAATATACATGTAAACGCCTAAAGAATATCTGAGTAAGGTGTTCTTTCTTAATGTAAGACTGATAGACAAACAGATCCCCTCTCCATACCAGAATGCAGAAAAAAAATGATTGGTTATTTGCCTGCCTGGTTAAAAACAACTAGGTTAAGCAGCTTGCAGCTCTCTTTGCAAAAAAACCTCTGCTTAAAAGTCAAGAATCTCTTGCCGGGTGTGGTGGCGCACGCCTTTAATCCTAGCACTTGGGAGGGAGGCAGAGGCAGGCGGATCTTTGTGAGTTCAAGGCCAGCCTGGTTTACAATGTGAGTTCCAGGACAGCTGGGGTTCCAGGGAGACCCTGTCTCGAAAAAAAAAAAAAAAAAAGTCAAGAATCTCCAGGTGTGTTGGTACATGCCTGTAATCCCAGCACTAGGGAGGCAGAGGCAGGAGGATCTCTGTGAGTTCAAGGGCCGCATGGTCTACATAGTGAGTTACAGGCCAGCTGGGGCTACAGAGAGACCCTGTCTCAAAACAAAAAAAAGTCAGAATCAGAAATTGAAGATCCACACAATTTCACCCACCTCATATTTGACAAAGGGGCCAAGAAGACTCAATAGAAGAAAGACAGCATCCTTCAACAAATGATGCTGGCAAATGTGAATCACCACTTGTAGAAGAATAAAATTAAACCCCTACCTCTCGCCCTGCACAAAAATCAACTCCAAATGGATCGAAGACCTCAACATGAATCCCAAAACTCTGAAGGTGATCCAAGAAAAATGTTGGCAGCAACCTACAAGACATAGGTGTAGGAGAAGACTCGTTAAATTCAAAAGCTTCTGTATAGTCAAAGAAATAACCAGTGAAGTGAAGAGAAAACAGATAGGATGGGAGGAAATCTTCACTACTGATACATCTGACCTAGCATTAACATCCAGAATGTATAAACTACTCAAAAAACTGCTGATCTCCCAAGATCTCCCTGGACCAGTTGAAATAAGCTCAGGTAGGTAGGTAGGTAGGTAGGTAGGAACTGGGTGCTTCAGCAAGGCTGATTCTTGTTCGACTTAATCTCATTAATCCCTTAATCCAGTTGTCTTTGGCTTATTGTCTTTTGTGGCTGTGGTGGCAGAGTTATCCTCCCAGCTGGTATAAAAGATAGGGTTATGTGAGTCTTGAGATCTGAGATCTTCTGAGACCATCTGAAGCGCAGGTACCAGGGACGGCTAAAGAGCAGGCCCCCCCCCCCAAGGATAAACAAAAGGAGACAAGCAAAGCAAGCCTTCAACACAGTGAAGAGGCATTTGGAGCTCACATTGGAATACAGGCAAGGAGAAGCCCATATGCCAGGAACACAAAGGAGAGACAACATGAGAAAGGGGCAGGATAATCCCACACCAAACTCTACCAACCCTATGGAAGATTCCTACAGTGGGATCCCTCTAGAGATGGCCAAGGACACAGATATCAAAAAAACAATTGAGAACATACTTTAAAGAATCAAGATTTATAAAGAACAAATCAAAGAACTAAGAAAAGAGAATGAAGAACTCAAAGAAGGACCTAGAGAGGAGAGAATGACAAACTCCAGAAGGAAGTAGAAACACTGAAAAGATCCCATGCTGAAAAAAGATAAGGAAACCACCAGTTAAGCAAAGAGCTATAGAAAGAGATGAGAAGCTCCAAAAGGAAGTAGAACTACTAAAGAAATCAGAAGAGGAAATGAAAAAGGAAATCAAACACTCATCCAATCAAGAGGAAAGGAATGGAAAAAGCCTCAGAAGCAGAATGAGGAAGAAGAAAAAGAATATCAGACCTGGAAAAGCAGAACAAACTAAAAACCTCAAGTAAGAATTATGAAAAATAAAAAAAATACACAAAAGTGGAACAACCAGGAACCTGGGACACTATGAAAAGATCAAACCTCCACATCATAGGAATAGAGGAAGGAGAAGAATCCCAAGAGAATTGATATTGATCAGATCTTCAACAGAATAATAGATGAAAACTTCCCAAACTAAAAAAAGCAAACCAATAAAAATACAAGAAGCACATAAGAACTCCACAAACAGACAAGATCAGAAGAGAAATTCCATGCCACATCATAGTTAAAATGCTAGACACCCAAAACAAAGACAAAAATCCTTAAAGCTACAAGAGAAAAACAAACAAGTGACCTATATAAGGGAAACCTATCAGAATTACAACTGACTTCTCATGCAAAACTATGAAAGCAAGAAGAAGTGGAGCAAAGCATTCCCAGTGTTAAAGACAATAGATGCCAACCCAGGTTACTATACCAGCAAAAATGTCAATTATAAGTTGAAGAAGAGAGAAAAAACCTTCCATGACATAAACAAATTGAAAGAATACATGTACGGAAAACCAAACCCTTCAGAGAATACTTGAAGCAATTCAAAGGACAAAAGAAAGGAGCAACCATCCCAGGCACCTAGAAACAGAAATCAATAAAAGCAAAACTGCAGAAGTAGAAAACTAAAACCCAAACCACAAATGGATAATAAGGCAAAAAGAAACAACAAAACCTATCAGTCATAACCTTAAATATTTATGGACTAAATTCCAATCAAAAGACATAACTGGGAGATTGGATTAGGAAACAGAATCCATCGATATGCTGTCTACAAGAAACACATCTTACCTCCAAAGGACAGGCACCACCTTAAAGTGAAAGGATGGAAAAAATATTCTAAGCAATGGTACCAAAAAAAAGCAGGGTGTTCTATTTTAATATCAGACAAATAGACTTCAAGTAAGAGAAATCAGAAAGAGACAAAGAAGCCAATTACATTTTTATCAAAGGAACAATTCACAAGAAGATTTCACAAATATGAATATATATGCCCCAAACTCTGGTGCACCAAACTTTATAAAGAAATTCTCCAGGACCACAAGTCACACACTAACCCCCAGTACTCATAGTAGGGGACTTCAATACCCCACTGAGTCCTTTGGACAGGTCAACAGGACAAAGAATAAACAGAGAGATATCTGAACTGAACATATGATCACCAAATGGACCTCATAGACATCTACTGGATATTCCACCCTATACCAGAGAATACACTTTCTACTCACACCCACAGCGAACATTCTCCAAAATCGACCATATACTGCGGACACAGAAGAAAACCTCCACAAATACAAAACAGATTTGAAATAATTTCATGTCATTCTATCAGACCACAGTTCAATAAAGCTCAACATCAACACCAGGATAAGCCCTACTGCTACAAGAACACATAGGACTAAAACAACACACTCTTGAATAATTGAATGGGTCAAGGAGAGATAAAAAGAAAGAAAGAAATGCATTCCTGGAACTGAAATGCAATTGGACAATACAACACAACAAAAACCTATGGATACCTTTAAGCAGTCCTAAGAGGGAAGTTTTATAGCCCTGGGTTGCCTACATAAGAAAACAGAAAGAGCACAAGTGAATGATTTAACACACTACAGCTAAAAGCACTTGAGAGCAACAACAGATGAACCCTAAATGCAACAGACAGGAAGAAATAACAAAAATCAGAGCAGAAATCAATGAAATATAAACAAGAAAAACAATACAAAAAATCAATGAATCCCAAAAGTTGGTTTTTGTGAAAGAATAAACAAGATAGACAGACCTCTAGCCCAGTTAACCAAAAAGAAGAGGGAACAGCTCCAAATCAATACAATCCATGATGGAAAGGAAATATCACAACAGACAAGGAAAAGATTCAGAAAATCCATACAGGAAATCTTCTACATCAAAAAAAAAAAAAAAGAAAAAAAGAAATGGATGAATATCTGAAATCTGGGAATCACCAAAGCTCAACCAAGAAGAGATCGACAGTTTTAAACAGGCCCATTATACATGAAGAAATTTGAAGATGTAATAAGAAACCTCCCAAATGAAAAAAAAGCCCAGGCCCAGATGTTTCACCGGCAGAATTCTATAAAAACATTTCAAAAGACCTACAACCACTATTACTGAAATGTTTATAGGGATACAATCAGAGGCGAATTCTCCAACTCCTTCTATGAAGCCAGCATCACTCTATTACCAAAACCAGGCAAAGATACAAACTAAAAAAGGAGAATTATAGACCCATCTTCCTAATGATCACAGATGCCAAAATTCTCACACAGGATACTGGCAAATTGCATACACTCCCAACATCAAGAAGATCATCCATCCATGACCAAGTTGGATTCATACAGAGATGCAGGGATGGTTCAACATATGAAAATTATGAATGAAATTAAACCCCTACCTCTCACCCTGTACGAAAGTCAACTCCAGATGGATCAAAGACCTCAATGTGCAACCCCAAACTCTGAAGGCAATGGAAGAAAAAGTTGGCAGCAGACTACAAGACATAGGGTAGGAAAAGAGCTTCCTAAGTCAGACAGCAGCTGTGCAAGAATTAAGGTTGACAATTGACAAATGGGACCTCATTAAACTTCACAAAGCTTCTGTTACATCAAAAGAAAACAATCAAGGAAGGGAGGAGAAATCCCACAGAGTGGGAGGGGAAACCTTCACAGAACACATCTGACAAACATTGATTTCCAGAATGTATAAACTACTCAATTAAAAAACCAAGAGAAAGAAAAAAAATGACCCACTCAATAGATGGAGCAAAGAGCTGAACAGAGACTTCACAGAGAGGAATTAGAGATGGCTGAGAAAACACCTTAAAGAAGTGTTCAACATCACTAATCGTTAAGAAATGCAAATCAAAACCACTTTAAGATATCATCTTACTCCAATAAGACTGGCTAAGATCAAGAAAACAAATGATACCAAGTGCTGGAGAGGTTGTGGGGAAAGGGGAACACTCATCCACTGCTGGTGGGAATGTAAACTGGTACAGCCACTATGGAAAGCAGTGTGGAGAACCTTTGGAAGACTTGGAATGAACTTGCCACCTGACCCAGCTATACCACTCCTAGGCATGTACCTTCAAGACTCACCCCACCACAGAGATACATGCACAGCCTCATTTATTTCAGCTCTCTTGACAATAGCAAGGAGCTGGAAACAACCCAAATGCCCCTCAACTGATGAGTGGATAGAAAAAATGTGGTACATCTACACAATGGAGTTCTATGCATCTAAAAGTAAAGAAAGACGACATCATGAGCTTTGTAGGAAAATGGCTGGAGCTAGAGGACATCATGCTGAGTGAAGTAACACAGTCCCAGACAAACAAACGACGAATGATATCCCTCATCTGTGGATGCTAGTGCCAATTACCTAGTTGTAAGTATTTCTTGTGCACAGCCCCTTGAGCTTTTGTCCAAGCAGTTGGGAGTGATGCATATTGGAAACAACAACAACAACAGGAAGGACTGCATCGAAGAAAAAAAAATCTATTTAAATTGTCAGTATTATAAGTAGTTGAAACATGCTTTTAGTAAATAATTTCTTAGGGAAAAGAGGAAATATGATGTTTAAAAGCCAAAAAAATGTAATTACAAGAAAACACACTCAGGGAGTTTAAATACCACACTATTAAATGAGCACTTAGTTACTGAAAAAAATCAAGATGGAAAATTTAGAAATTTCTAGAATTGAATGCAAATGAAAACAATATACCCAGACTTATCAAGTAGAATAAAAGTAGTCTAATGAGAAAAATAAATAAATAAAAAAAAATAGTGAAGAGCTGGAACCAACCCAAGTGCCCCTCTACCAACAAGTGGATAAAGAAAATGTGGTACATCTACACAATGGAGTTCTATGCAGCAGTAAGGAAAGATGGCATCATGAACTTTGCAGGTAAATGGATGGAACTAGAAGATATTATGCTAAGTGAAGTAACACAGTCCCAGAAAAACAAATGACAAATGGTATCCCTCATTTGTAGATGCTAACACCAAGTACCTAGTCATAAGGCACACTGAGCCATGTTAATATTATATTCCTCTTTTTCTGAATGCAACTGTGCTCTGTACTGTCAGTCCCTTAACAGGCTCTAGAATTAATGTACCATTTATTTTCAGACTTTGTAATCTTGCTATATGGGTGGAGGGTGTGTAGGCATATTTTAGAGTAGTATAAGTTTAAAAGGGAAAAACGTGAATCCTGAAATATGATTTGTAAATAACATATAGTTTATTTGCAGATGATATAATTTTAGTGTAGATGTGACACATATATATATATATATATATATATATATGCATATGATGAAACAATACAAATTGGAGGGAACAATAACAAAAGAACTGGGACAAAGAACCAACTGAAACATTAAAGTTCTCCCCAAAACAATAATCCTCTGCTCTGAAAATCTTTAAAAATGATACATGGCATGTATGGCAGAATACATGAATTTGCATGGGGTGGGAGACATGCAAAGGGAAATGAGTAAATTGGACTGAGAAATTATGAATGAAATGCACTAAACTCAAAAATATTTTTAAAAGTCAAGAATCAGATAACAGCTTGATTTTCCCCTGTTGGTATTGTGCATGTCAGTCTGAAAGTAAATTCCCCTGTGATGGGGCACCATGATTGTGACTTTGCAATTAGTGAGAGCAGGAGGTGAGCAGCCAATTGCATAGCCTCATAGTGTCTGATAGCTCAGGGTTGAAAAGTTTGCTCCGGCACAGCATTGAGTAATGCCATGTTCAAATGGTCTGTCAATACATTATCACTGGAGTCAAGTTAGTTCAGTGCCGAAGTCCATAGTTAAAATAAGTTTGTTCTAAACCCTCCCTTCTCCACCCCATCTGAATGCATAGTAATGGGATATCATTGAATGAGTTTCCCAAGGAAAACTTAACAGTAAGAGAAAGCTAAAGAGCTTGACATGCTCTAGGCTAGCATTGCTTTCTGTATATTCACACTATAGATGAGGACATGATCTAAAATGACACTTTACCAGATATTCATTGAACATTCTCAATGTTTATGACACTTGGCTATGCAATTATTTATTGGGGTAATAGATCCATAAGCATCCCACCAGACTTCCTGCTATTGTCCATTTTCACAAAATAGGACAAATAAGAAACTAATCAGATCCTCAGTGTTAACATTGTCTAATGGGTTCCACTTTTCTTCGGGTGATGAATTCAAGCTCCTTAGCATGCTGCGTTAAATTTTCTTCTTAGTGTAGGCCTGGCTTACCTCAGGCTCAATTCTCTACTTCTTTGCCCATAAACACTGGACTTCATCTTATTTTACTTCCTCAAACAGAACTCTGTCTTACAGAGGCTAATTAAAGCATGATGCTTTCCTTACCTGTAAAGCTTTACATTCTCATTTTCTTCCATTTTCATCCTCCCTCCTCCCAGACTCCCTTCTCCCTGCCCTCCTCCTTTCCCCCCTCCCCCTTTCTTCCTTCAGTGTACTGGCATTACAGGAGTAGCCATCATTCTCCAAAATGTTTCCCATTTCTTTCTTCTACTTTTCTTCATTGCCTTTCCCCCATTTTTCCTTTCTTTTTACTTAATTACTACTTCAGATTCCAGTCTTGAAATGACTTTACGCAAGGAAATGTTCCCAAAAACCTTGAATCTGGAGTCAGCCTATTCCTTCCCTGTGCTTACAGAATTGAATGGTGTCTGTCCTTGGGAATTCACCACATTTTGGTGTCTGTAAATCTGTTGCATCTGTAGATTGAACTATTAGAGACTTCTGTTCGGCCAGCACTCTCTCGTCAGAAACTAGCATGGCAGGTATATTTGACAATAAAGAATTAGTGAGTGTGTGAGTCACACGTCATTTTCCTACTGGGAGATGTAACAAACTGTTCTTTTGTGTAGTGGGTTCATAACTAATTTTACTGATGTTCCTTATGAAGGCAGAACACACTAAGTGGTTAATTGCTGTGATTCATAACCCTAAAATGTGTTTCAAGAGAGCTGTAAACAGCAAGATATGGAACAATTTAGAATTTCTCTGGCACTATCATTGGAACTCTTAAGATATTTAACACAACCGTAGATCAAATTCTGGTGAAGGATAACACCATACAAAGTAACTGTGTGTGCTTCCATTTTGCCACTCTTCAGTGCATGGGGTACCAGATATATCCTGTCTCTTGCTTTGGTCCCAGATAGAGTTACACAGCTACACCCTCTGCCCTGAATTTCATTCCCTCCAGTATCTACATAATCTCTCTGGCTGAACCTATCAATTTACAGAGCAAAGGAGTACACAAAGTCATACTTGGCTGACGCACAAAATGTGCTTTACCTGGATTACAAAATGTGCTTTACCTGGATTATGCCTGGCAGGACAAGCCCCCAGGTGACAGTTTCACTGAATTTAATACAAAGCTTCCTAGAGACATTGGGGAGAGGTCACCTGCTGTCCAGTGAAATCAGATCTGCTAAGAAAAATCACCCTTGACAGCTTGTCTTCTTTCAACAACTTCTGGCTGTAAAAGAGCATTCTCTGAACTCTGAATATTTGAACTTGCCTAGGGCAATAAAACGGTCCCAGCGCCAGAGACTTTGGAACCTCACACACTCCTGCCAAAGTGCCCTACTGTGATCATGTATAAAATACAGCCTTTCTGAGGAAGATGACAAGTTTTTCTTTTGTAGAAATGATATATCTTTTAGGTATCTAAATTTAAAATTTTTATTTTATGTATATGAGTATATTTACTGTATGTGTATGAATATTGTATGTGAATTTATTTTATGTGTATGAGCCTGCATTTATGTAAGTGCACCTGTGTCTTGCAATGCATGTGGAGGTCAGAAGAACGTATCAGATATCCTGGAACTGGAGTTATGAACGGTTGTTAGCTGACATGTGGATGCTTGGAATCGAATCTGGATTTTCCACAAGAGCAGTCAGTGTTCTTAGCCTCTGAACCATCTCTCCAGCTCACCTCATCCCCCAGTCCCCCATCTACGACTTTTTAAATGATGTGGGGAACCAGGCACCCAGCATGAGGAAGGTGTCTTAATTTTCCAATGAAAATATAAGAGCAGTTCTTTTATGGGAACTGATACCATTTCTGTAACAAGTCAAGAATGGAGTTGGTGATGAGTACTCTTCGGAACCCAGCTCCCAATGCTCTCAGTCTATTTTAGCCTAGAAGAGGTGAGGCACGGTTAAGTCCATAGGTAAAAATGCAGGGTACTCTAGAGAAGAAGAACTGTGCAGAAAATTCAAGTATATTCTTCAATCTCTAGCTTTTTCCTTGACAATAGTACAATCTGAAGATCAAAAGTCTGAAGTAGTACACAAATGTGGGAGGGCAAAGCTGACTTCTGCTCCTGCCTCTTGTGGAAATATGAAGGTCTTCCCTAGCACACAAAGGGACATTCATTAGCTTTATGATCAGAGAAGACCAAGGTTGAATCTATTTTAAAAATAAAAGTGGAAAGAATTATTGTACTTTAAACTGTGTATGTTTAATATTAAACATGAATTGACATGTTCTGTGTGAGTCAGATAAATATATATTCACATCTATGTGGTTAAGTGTGGCTTCATGCAGCCATGGAAAAAAAATTCCAGTAGGTATATTAAAATAAAAAAGATTTACTCAGCTCATAAACTAGTCACAGAAATTAAAATGGAGCTACCTTTTTATTTTGTAGAGCATAGATCCCATTGTAACTGTTGCCATTAAATAAAAATATGGAAAACAATGCCATTCCATGCTTTATGTAATACTTTTACAAGTAACATTATACACAATAAAATAAAACATTGTACAAAATTATCAGGTATATTAACAGACTCCTGGACACAGGATTTTTCCTGTAAGAGTTATTTTATTTCAAAATATGATCCTGCATGCTTTACTTATTGGAACATTATTTTCTACATAGAAAAATCTACTGTGGGTGAGATTTGTTGCCTCTTCAGACAGGTCAGGATGTTTGTCTTGTCAGGCTTAGGATGCTGGACTTAATATCACAGTATCTCCCCATTCAGATGACCTCACCTATAGAGCACAACAAGGCATCTGGTCTCCAAAATGTTTCCCATTTCTTTCTTCTACTTTTCTTCATTGCCTTTCCCCCATTTTTCCTTTCTTTTTACTTAATTACTACTTCAGATTCCAGTCTTGAAATGACTTTACGCAAGGAAATGTTCCCAAAAACCTTGAATCTGGAGTCAGCCTATTCCTTCCCTGTGCTTACAGAATTGAATGGTGTCTGTCCTTGGGAATTCACCACATTTTGGTGTCTGTAAATCTGTTGCATCTGTAGATTGAACTATTAGAGACTTCTGTTAGGCCAGCACTCTCTCGTCAGAAACTAGCATGGCAGGTATATTTGACAATAAAGAATTAGTGAGTGTGTGAGTCACACGTCATTTTCCTACTGGGAGATGTAACAAACTGTTCTTTTGTGTAGTGGGTTCATAACTAATTTTACTGATGTTCCTTATGAAGGCAGAACACACTAAGTGGTTAATTGCTGTGATTCATAACCCTAAAATGTGTTTCAAGAGAGCTGTAAACAGCAAGATATGGAACAATTTAGAATTTCTCTGGCACTATCATTGGAACTCTTAAGATATTTAACACAACCGTAGATCAAATTCTGGTGAAGGATAACACCATACAAAGTAACTGTGTGTGCTTCCATTTTGCCACTCTTCAGTGCATGGGGTACCAGATATATCCTGTCTCTTGCTTTGGTCCCAGATAGAGTTACACAGCTACACCCTCTGCCCTGAATTTCATTCCCTCCAGTATCTACATAATCTCTCTGGCTGAACCTATCAATTTACAGAGCAAAGGAGTACACAAAGTCATACTTGGCTGACGCACAAAATGTGCTTTACCTGGATTACAAAATGTGCTTTACCTGGATTATGCCTGGCAGGACAAGCCCCCACATGACAGTTTCACTGAATTTAATACAAAGCTTCCTAGAGACATTGGGGAGAGGTCACCTGCTGTCCAGTGAAATCAGATCTGCTAAGAAAAATCACCCTTGACAGCTTGTCTTCTTTCAACAACTTCTGGCTGTAAAAGAGCATTCTCTGAACTCTGAATATTTGAACTTGCCTAGGGCAATAAAACGGTCCCAGCGCCAGAGACTTTGGAACCTCACACACTCCTGCCAAAGTGCCCTACTGTGATCATGTATAAAATACAGCCTTTCAGAGGAAGATGACAAGTTTTTCTTTTGTAGAAATGATATATCTTTTAGGTATCTAAATTTAAAATTTTTATTTTATGTATATGAGTATATTTACTGTATGTGTATGAATATTGTATGTGAATTTNCTGAATATTTGAACTTGCCTAGGGCAATAAAACGGTCCCAGCGCCAGAGACTTTGGAACCTCACACACTCCTGCCAAAGTGCCCTACTGTGATCATGTATAAAATACAGCCTTTCAGAGGAAGATGACAAGTTTTTCTTTTGTAGAAATGATATATCTTTTAGGTATCTAAATTTAAAATTTTTATTTTATGTATATGAGTATATTTACTGTATGTGTATGAATATTGTATGTGAATTTATTTTATGTGTATGAGCCTGCATTTATGTAAGTGCACCTGTGTCTTGCAATGCATGTGGAGGTCAGAAGAACGTATCAGATATCCTGGAACTGGAGTTATGAACGGTTGTTAGCTGACATGTGGATGCTTGGAATCGAATCTGGGTTTTCCACAAGAGCAGTCAGTGTTCTTAGCCTCTGAACCATCTCTCCAGCTCACCTCATCCCCCAGTCCCCCATCTACGACTTTTTAAATGATGTGGGGAACCAGGCACCCAGCATGAGGAAGGTGTCTTAATTTTCCAATGAAAATATAAGAGCAGTTCTTTTATGGGAACTGATACCATTTCTGTAACAAGTCAAGAATGGAGTTGGTGATGAGTACTCTTCGGAACCCAGCTCCCAATGCTCTCAGTCTATTTTAGCCTAGAAGAGGTGAGGCACAGTTAAGTCCATAGGTAAAAATGCAGGGTACTCTAGAGAAGAAGAACTGTGCAGAAAATTCAAGTATATTCTTCAATCTCTAGTTTTTTCCTTGACAATAGTACAATCTGAAGATCAAAAGTCTGAAGTAGTACACAAATGTGGGAGGGCAAAGCTGACTTCTGCTCCTGCCTCTTGTGGAAATATGAAGGTCTTCCCTAGCACACAAAGGGACATTCATTAGCTTTATGATCAGAGAAGACCAAGGTTGAATCTATTTTAAAAATAAAAGTGGAAAGAATTATTGTACTTTAAACTGTGTATGTTTAATATTAAACATGAATTGACATGTTCTGTGTGAGTCAGATAAATATATATTCACATCTATGTGGTTAAGTGTGGCTTCATGCAGCCATGGAAAAAAAATTCCAGTAGGTATATTAAAATAAAAAAGATTTACTCAGCTCATAAACTAGTCACAGAAATTAAAATGGAGCTACCTTTTTATTTTGTAGAGCATAGATCCCATTGTAACTGTTGCCATTAAATAAAAATATGGAAAACAATGCCATTCCATGCTTTATGTAATACTTTTACAAGTAACATTATACACAATAAAATAAAACATTGTACAAAATTATCAGGTATATTAACAGACTCCTGGACACAGGATTTTTCCTGTAAGAGTTATTTTATTTCAAAATATGATCCTGCATGCTTTACTTATTGGAACATTATTTTCTACATAGAAAAATCTACTGTGGGTGAGATTTGTTGCCTCTTCAGACAGGTCAGGATGTTTGTCATGTCAGGCTTAGGATGCTGGACTTAATATCACAGTATCTCCCCATTCAGATGACCTCACCTATAGAGCACAACAAGGCATCTGGTTTTCCTGAAAGAAATTGCATGAGGGCTCTGTGTAATTTTTAATGGAAAGAAGAAGACATTGTGAATCTGGTTTATGTCATTTCCATATGATGTCATTGGATTTCATACCAAACACAGACACAAAGTAGTCCATGAGACACAATAGACTTTGCAAACCACTGATTCAATAAAGGAAAACTTCCTATTATAATGACAAATTTTCCCCAGTAAGCTTCCTCTTCAATGGTGTTTTGGGGTGGAGAAATTCATATCAAACATGCAGATACTGAAAGCAGGTAGTCTGCATATTTTCAATATATACTTTAAAATTATATATGATTAAAAATAAAATTTGATCAATGTTCCTGGATCAAAGTGCCAAACATAAAGAAGTGACTGGGAGACTTTTTTGAAAAATGTAAGGCACAGGCAATTTAATTTGATTAATTTCAAAATAATGAAAATACTCAATTTCTGAAATGTTTTTCATATTGAATTAATGTAAAGTTTAAAGTGAATTGCTCATTTACTTAGAGAGGGAAATGTTTTTATATTCAGATTTGCTTACTACTTGGTGGTGACCAAAACAGTATAAATTGATATAACAGAAGAAATCTCCAATTATTTTTTCCAGCAGCAACATAAAAATAGATAAGATTTATCTCACAAGGGAAACTATTTTTAGAACATATGGTAAGGTTATAAAGAGAGAAAAATAGTATATTATAAGTTGTAGTAAATATTTTTTATGTTTATCATACTTTTTGACAATTTTGTTTTTCTAGGAGGTGGGAAAGTGAGTGGACTATGAATATTCAGAATTGTATTCATAATTTCATTTTCCAAATGGTAACTATCCATATACATGTATTTTATAATTCAAATTATCCTCTACAAATTCTTTATTCTTATTAACAATGAAATGAACTGATTTCCCCCTTCATCAAAAGTCAAATGTATAAAGTACAGGCTGGAGTGATGGTTCAATGATTAAAAGCACTGGCTGCAGAGGACCTGGCTTTGATTCTCAGTACCTACATAGAGGCTAACAACCATCTATAACTCTTATTAAGGGGATCTGACATCTGGAGCTATTGCACAACACAAGTGCACCTACTTACATGCAGGCATTATACTCATACACATAAAATAAAATAATAAATAACAGTTTTTTAAAAATGTATACTATTCAGGCTGGGCATGGCGGCACATGATTTTAATCCCAGCACTCGGGAGGCAGAGGCTGTCAGATCTCTGTGAGTTCAAAGACAGCCTGCTCTACAAAGTGAGTTCCAGGCCAGCTGGGGCTGCAGGGAGACCCTGTCTCAAAAATACAAAAAAAAAAAAAAGTATAACATTCAAGCAAATTATTAAGTGTATAAGAGATATGTTTCTTTTTAGGGAGGGAATATTTCAGTTCTTTGTATTTTAAACAGTAGTGAATGTGACCATTATAAATATCAAAGTTTTTAAAAAAAACTTTGATATTTATAATGGTCACATTTTGATATTTATAATGAAAAAGATGGCAGAAAAATTAATTAGCAAATAGAAGAAATTAATAGTGCTCAAATGTATAGAATCTTTATACACACTCATGTACACTGTACACACAGTTTTATATACACAAGTGTGGAACATTTTTATGTGTGCAAATATTTGTTACATTTTTAGGTACAATACATTTTAAAATATGCCAATCCATATCTGATGATTAATAAACTAATATTTGGGAAATTCATAATAGATCTGTAATCTAAGCATGCTGTCTATTAATGTAGTCATAGGTCACATTTGGCTAGTGAATCTGTGAAAAATTGAAAGTATTTCTGAGGAACCAATATTATTATTATTATTATTATTATTATTATTATTATTGAAGAGGCAGGAAGATTGTAAGAGCCAGAGGTGATAAATTACCACAATGAAACAGTTTTTCAGACAGCTTTTTAGGCACACATATGACTCACAGCAGTGATGACAGCCTGCACAAGTCCCAGGCAAGCTCAAACCCAGCACAGACATGGGGAAGTGGGTAAGAAATCCCAATCCAGCCTAAGGAACTTTTAGCAACTGATGGTTGCTGGGAGAAGGAGAGTGTTTTATAGGGATGGGACACTTGGTAGGTTGACCAGGCTCTAGTGGATAGACTCATGCTGAGAGACACAAATCAGAAACTATAGACCATATCTAATTGGGTGGGGGATAGTGGGAGTCTGTGGATGGGGGAAGGAATCTAAATACTACCAAATCATATTGTGTCAAAATATCAATTAAAATTTACCAGTGTTTGAGGTTTATAAAATCTGTGGCCAATGTCACATATAATTTTGAACACATCCATATACTACAACTCCCCAACTAGATTTTGCATAGCCACAACTAATCTGATCACACAGGCCAAAGGTTTCTTCCTACTAAAGAAGAATGATCTTACTAAAGATAATTTAAATTGTTTGTAGAAGCAAGAAGACGTTAGACAAAACTTCTACTAAAAACTTGAGTTTCTAGTTTTCGAACATTGTTAAGGGCCACAGTGTACAGTTGTGAAAGAGGTTCATCACACAAGGACTCCTGACAAACAGATCTAGCTCCCTGCGCTCAGCAACACCTATTTATAACAATGACCAGCATTTATCTTTGGGGAAGAACTCTCAACCAGAACAACTGGAGTGTATAAGATATCCAGCTCTATACCTCCAACAATGTACAGGACAAATAATTGTTAGAATGTTGTTTTCTGCTCATATGATCCAGGCAGAGCGTTTTAATCTTAAGAGTTTCCAAGTCTCCTTATTTCTCCAGCTTCTGCGTATGTTTTGTCTGTTCTCATGGTAATATCAGGAGATTGTAAAGCAGATATTTTCTTTAGTTATACCAAAGAAATTGATATTGAATGTCTTCTTGAGATCCAGAGAGAATACAGAGTGACCATACTTGCTGTTGTAGATTGAATTAAAGCTAACAACTTGCCTGAGAATCCCATAGCCCTTCACATTGCATCTAAAAGTACATGTAACATTTATATACTAAGAACAAAGCCAACAAAGACCTCAGTGAACTGTGTCTTATAACAAAAAGAGCCACAAAAATAGTGATGCTGTAGCATCCTTTCAACATAATTGACTCAAATTAGTACTTTTCTGTAACTTATCCAGGTGAGGCTATGAAAAATGAATTATTTTTTTAAAATGATCTATTTTTGAGAAGTAATCAGCTACTAATTTTTAATAAGTAATTTTCCATGACAGTCAATTAAAATATGTTTTTTTCTTAATAATGAACAGTTGTTTCCCATGTATTTTATTTTAAAAGAAGGGAAACCAACTTGGGTGTTGCTACTATGAATCTCCAGGGCTCCAAGGAGAATATCTTTAGGATAAGTCCTTAATATCCCTTTTGGAAGAGTATTTGTCATTTCTTATTCAATGTGGGTTTCTTAAGCAGCTGACATTTGTTTTGTTTCCACCACCTGATCTTGGTACCTCGAAATCTGTTTTGCATTTGTTTTGCATTTATTCATGTTTTAATGACTTCCAGTGATTTTTCACTCAGAATTTTTTTTAAGGAGTGAGTTTTTAAATAACTTTCTTCTTATAAAATGACTATGGGTGGAATCAGTGAGTAAAAAAGAAAAGCTGCTATTTGCTAGACATGATGATTCATTGATGCTGATTATATACCTAATAGTCACTGATTTTCAACCATTAAATTGGGATACTGAGATACATAGTTCACTAGACAACATTATGTGGTAAAAATCTTTATCGGGCCTCATAAACAATATATTTGCAGCATGAAATCAGAGCTGGCCCAAATCACATCAATTTTGAATAATGGAATGTCCTCCTTTGTGGCAAAAGTTGACTTTGAAAATTAAGACTCCAAAGCAAAGTGTGCTTCTGGGCTACCAAGTTCTATAGCCCTGGGTCATCCAGGGTTGGAATGTGTCAGAGCCATGATAATTTTCCTCTTTTATTCTAATATTCATCAAATCACTGTGGTAGTGATCTAAAGAGACTACTGAGGCATATGCTTCATCTACATGGATGGATTGAAGGGAGATTTTAATAAAACGTGGCAGAGGAGAAATTCAGTTCAAAGTACAAACGTGAGTTTACCCATAACACCCATGCCCCCATTCATTCTGTGTCTCATGAAACAGGTTCTGTCATTTTGACATATAGAATGCTTCTTTTCCTCCATCACCTTCGAGTTAACTGGATTGTATGAGGGATTCAAGGAAAAGAGGACTGGGGGTTGGATTCCCAACGGCCTCCACTGCTACTTGTATCGCTGAGACATTTGCAGTCAGGTAGATGCTCACCTAATAAGGAAAATCCCGCTGGCTTTCTGTCTCCTCCAAACAATGAAATGGCATAATTGCGTCTGTACTTCTCTTCAATTTTCCTTCTACAACACAAACTGGGAACAAATGATAGATTCTAATTAACTCAATTTGGACTGTGGAGGGAGATGATAAGTACTACAGCTGAAGATTAGGAAATTCTAGTTCCAAGCTTCAAAGATGCAGAGTACAAAGGAAATAAATGTTAAAAGGACAAATTAGACCACAACTTCATACATGGTACAAGTAACAGGAAGCAATCAAAGCTTAGTGCTGAATGAATGTTCCCAACCTTCTGCAAGGAAGGATTTCAGCACACAGTACAAGCAGCCCAGGGTTGGAAAGGGTCTTAAACCTTTTCTTGCACTTGATTTCACATTTGTTGCTAGCTTCGAAATGGGGAGGGGAGTGGGAAAACACAGGAAAATTAATTAAAATGTGTTCATGAGGAAAAGTATTCAAGCATTTTTTTATATTTTAAAGTATCCAAAATTTAGAAAGACTTAGTATTACTACATATTAGCAATAACACTATATAAAAGGTTCAGCATGAAAATCTTTATTCTCGTATACCACACGAGGAGACCATTTATGAAAAAAATTTCAAAAATCAAATTTCTTATTTAAAATGGTTACATTTTCTACTATCTCATAATCGATTGCTCATGAAATAGTACAATGAGCCTAACTTGTACTTTTTCTTCTTATGCTCACTAAGGCACTGAAATCTCAAATATTAACTTGAAATTGTAATGGTAATGTAACTTGTAATGGTAATTTTAGTTTTGCAAAATCCCCCTATCACAGGCTTGTTATTTAAAATTAACATTACATAATCAGTTTAGCTGTAAATTGGTTTGTATCTCTAGTTCTTGTGGTTACAAAAAGGAAATGAATTATCAAAAAACTCCTTATAATAAAATATTGAGCAATTAACTAAAACTTTAAAATCAAAACCACATAAAATGAAAGTTGTTTGGCTTACCCCAGAGGAGATATAATAAAACATGAAAAGTAACTCCAGATCCACAGAAACCAATGGGAAAAGAGAGATAAAGTCTGTCTGTAATTAAACAGGATGGAATTCCATTAGTTCTCCAAGATCATTGGAATTGGAACTTATATTAAGAAGTCATTTCTTTTCGTCTGGGGGATTTGGTGTTAGCATCCACAAATGAAAGAAACCATTATCCATTTGTCTTTCTGGAACTGTGTCACCTCACTCAGCATAATGGGTTTGAGTTCCATACATTTACCTGCAAAGTTCATAATGCCATCCTTCTTTATTGCTGAATAGCGCTCTATTGAGTAAATGTACCATATTTTTGTCATTCACTCGTCTGTTGAGGGGCATATGGGCTGGTTCCAGCTCTTCACTGTTGTGAAGAGAGCTGCAATAAACATGGATGTGCATATATCTTTGTGGTAGGATGAGTCTTTGGGGTATATACCCAGAAGTGGTATGATTGAGTTAGGTGGTAGGCTCATTTGGAGTCTTTTAAGGGTTCTCCACACTGCTTTCCATAGTGGTTGTACAAGTTTATATTCCCACCAGCAGTGGATGAGTGTTCCCCTTTCCCCACAACCCCTCCAGCAGACAAAAGGCAAGCTGAAGGACAGTATGGTTATATTTTTGTTTATCTGAAAGCAACTATGTTGTTATAATGTGAATCTCTCAGTGGGCTCTAGAATTCACCCACCAATTATTTTCAGACTCAGTAATTACTGTATATGGGTGGAGAGTATGTATCCATATTTTAGAATAATATGAAATTAACAGAGGAAAATGTGAATTCCTAAGCATAAAAAAAAAAAAAACTGAGAGAAAGATGCAGGACAGTTATGGCAGAATGCATGATCTGGGATGGGATGGGGTGGCGCGGGGGGAAGGGATTGGGGAATATGCCTGAACAGAAATGAAAAATGATGTATGAAATACATAAAACATCAATAAATTAAAAAATGAATAAAATAAAATTTAAAAAAGAAGTCATTTCCTTGCTGTCTATAGTTTATAGCACATAGTTGCTATATTCACAAGGGAAAATTGAAGTCCAAATAATACAAAAAAAGAGAGTTTGGTGAAATGACTTAAAGTACTTTGTTGTTTCACAATCCTTGGGCTCTTTGGTTTGACTTTGTAAACACAACCCTTCTCTCTCTCTCCCTACATGACATTAGAGGTTGAAGGAAGTTCTGAGCTCCTTCAACAATACACTAAGAGGAATGTCATAGGAAGGCATGTTTCAGAAACAACTGAGCACTCATGATTCATGACTAACCAAGTACAGGAATTTTCAAACCATCTGCACTGGTAAACCAGGTGTTTCAACTCTTGATTGGTCAGACTGACCTGTCCAGTATACAATCCATTGAAGCCCATGTGACAACAGTCTTGAGGAAAGTAGCCAGTTAGTAAAAATCAGCTGAGTCTCCCACCACACTTGTGTCATGGGCATGAATAGAAATCTAAGGGAGAGGGCACATCTGGGAAGGTTGTCAGGGCCCAACAACATCAGGTTCTAATGCCATCTTTGCAATGGAGAGAAGTACATCTCCCTGTTCCACTGAGGGTGGAAAAGTTGATACTGGAGGGCATGACAGTCAGAATTATTACTTTTAAACTATGAATGAATACTGATTAGGAATTTGCATGCTTCATACATACATCACAAGCATATTTCTTATTGGAATAGCTCAGAAGAAAACATACTCTAGCTTGTAGAATAAAGTTAATTTATCTGCATCTCATATGCTTTATGCTGAAGTATTTAAAGTAAGTTGCAGAGAACATAGCCAGAGTTGCTAATCTGTTTGTGAAAAGATTTAATGTTTTCCTGAAATGTTTGTATCAGCACTTCTCCTCCAATATTGGCTAATAAAAATTTCTTTTAAAATAACCATTTAATTTATAATAATAAAAATCATTCTTTGGGCATAGCTGCTTGCAAATTGGTTTTACAGGAAGGATGCTTGTATTCATTACTTATTACTTATTAAAAAATCAAAAAAGCATTCTTTTGCTTAGTTCCTTTCTGCATAGTAATTTATGTTCCAAATTATTTCTTATTTCTTTTAATTTGTCCATGGAAACCTTTCATATTGTAATATAATAGTGCTGAGAACTTCCATCACATAGAAAACTGAAAGGCTCACCATGGCACAGTGTAATCCAGAGCTCTGCAGCCAGGCCTTGTACAGCTGTGTTATCCTTTTTGTGCTTCTCCATTGACTGAGTTTTCTAAGACATTGTTCAAAAGTCTGCCTGTTACCAGGATAGTGTAAAAGAAGAATGTACTTGAATTCTTTTGCTTGCTTCCCTTCTAATTAGTCAAAACAAATCTTAAATGTTTAATTTGGCTAAGTAGGAACATTCACATTTCACCAATTCTTTAAGATAAAATTTAACTGTAAATTAAGCTTTTTTATTTACATATAAAATAGAAATGGGAAATCTTATCTACTTGATTTATACTAGACTTTTAGAAAATAGTATATTTTAGACAAATTCTAAGTTTTTTGGTAAATGATTAGGATGATCTATCTTAATCAATGCATTTCCTTTCCATGCCCAATGGCATCTTCAAACTAGAATTCTTCTTCAAAGAAAATAATATAGATTCATAAAAATGACACCAAATATTTAGATAGAAGGGATTTGCTTTGTCCCCCTTCTGCCAGTTATTTGCTGTCAGCTCATTTTCTCTATCTGCATTAGTTTCACTGAATGAGCTGAAAAGGAAAGTGTGTGTGGGATTCTCAGGGGCTCAATGGAAGTAAGTATGTGTAGGGGCAGTTGGGAGCTTCTAAGTTTAGTTTTCTTGGCCAAGCCCGTTTCTTCTGGTATCAGGTCAGTCAGCACATCCGCTGAGCTTCTGCCCTCCCTGTGTGCACTCTCATGCCATCTGAGGCCATTTCCTCTGCTCTGTCTTCATTGGCTCCCTTCTGTCATTGCATTTGTTATGTGTGCTGCATGTTTGACGCACATAATGACACTGTCTTATGGAAAATAAGAATTCTTTGTAGGTACCCTCCAAGAGCACTTCTAGACACAAACTAAATTCTGAAATAACTCAAAGCTTACATAATGGTTACCATTCACGTAAATGGGTGAGACTCAGTGGAAAGGGAGAAATATTTACCATGTGTGTCTCAGAGCTATTGCAAAGATGGCAGCTATGAAGGTGTGGTAAGTTAGACATTTTAAACAAGCACTGTGAACAACTTTTTTGAGAAACACAAGCTTTAATAAATAATTAAGGAGTTCAATTAACTTAAAAATTTTCAAAACTGTCATGAATTTCGGTGTAACATTTGCAGTGTGTAAATGCCGACCTTTTGTGTATAGTAAATCTAACGTCCCTCCCCCTAGTCTGGTCACTCATTTTGGTCAGCTCTTACTGAGGTTAATAGGGACTGTGAATACCTTAGGCTACCAAAGCATAAAGCGATATGACAGGAAAGCCAACAGAACCTGATGGCTGCCTTGAGCTCTCCAGTATTTGAGCCTAACAAGGCAGACCTGTCGCTGGGCTCTTTGGAGGTGAAATGAAGCGATGGCCCCAAGCAGGGCACTAGGGGAGCTTGGTACTGACAGGTTAAGGTGCGATTTTCTGAATCCTAACCATCCCAGACATCTTAGGACAAGTGAGCTGGGTGACAGCCAAGAAAAGGAGCTTGTGCAGAGACTAAGAAAAAGAAAGGGCAGGGGAGATTACTGGTCATCTGCTGTCTGAGATCACATGCAAAGCAAACACCAAGCACAACAGCAAACACAACCTTTGAGCATTATTTCTCCAAAGTGTATTTACCAAGTAAATCTCTGAAGACCTGGCTAAATATGCATCTGTTAATGTGCCTCTCACTTTCTTTTCCCTTTTTGTGTAACTGTGATTAGTTCTGTTTTTAAATTTTTTGAGTACGTCACCTGCTTTGAACATTGTAACTCTGAGGAAAGAGAGAAATAAAAGTGAAGAGGAGAATATTCCACAGAGCATTTGTAAAATAGCTCTGATGTTCAATAGAAAAGAATGTAGCTAGGCATTTGTAATTACATGCTATAAATACCATAAATTACTGTGTGTAATATATTATTCATAACATGTAATTACACATATTTTAAATATAATATATACATATAATTATACACATTATTCTCCATTTAAACATACTAATATTTAGAAAAGAATAAGAAATTCATTTAATTTATGCCATTTTATAAGCTACCTTTTCTTAAAATGAAAAACAAGATCATTAGCAATATTAAATTTTATTTTATATTTAAATGGTCACTCTACTAGCTTGTATAAAGGCGAGCTTAAAAGTAAGAAAGTATAAATGAGGTAAAGGTTTTTATGTGTTTTTCTTGTGGACATTATTTAATATTTTACTTCAGTTATTTGTTCACAGGACTTTTGCTCCAATCAGGGACTGTGATTTGTTCCTCATTAAAGGTTTGGTACCTATGAAGTATTTGAGGGTATAACAGATTCTTAGTTAAAAATGCATAATGAATTTAAAATGGTTATAATAGTATTTTTAGCTAGATGATTTTAGAATAATAATTTTAAAACACACAACATACTCTATATTTTACACATTGAAAGTAGTTACAAAAGTATAGAAATGCATGAAAGGAATATTTTTTATTGTTATTAAACTTTTTCCATTATCATACATCATTTCTCAATCGAATCTAGGGTCACTTCCCTTTCCATGCCCCCCAGCCCACTGGAGTCCCTGCACTCTGTTATACATGTCCTGCATCTTTTTCTGAGTCTTTCCAGAGTTTTTTCAGTTCTTTTGTTGTTGTTCTCTCCAACTTGTATTGCTACAGTATATATACATATATATATACATAGTTATATATATATATGCATATATATATATAACTGTGTGTGTGTATATATATATATATATACTGTGTATATATATATACACTGTGTGTGTGTATATATATATATACACACACACACACACACACACACACACACACACACACAAAAAGACATACACACCTACATACACATATCACTTAAATTGGAGGACTTTTTTTTCCTAAATGATGTCAGGTTTTCCTTAAGGAAGTGCTCAAAGCCTCCTTCTTGGCAAGCCCAAACAACCATCAATCCTGAACTTGTGCTCCACATTGGGGTCTTTCTCTCCCATGGTCCCCCAAATGAAGTCCAGTAAGCATGTGTCCTGTCTTGATAACCCTGTACTGGCCTCCATGATATGGCCCAGGTAGTCCAACAATGGCAGTCTATATTCTGACAAGGCTGAAAAGAATATTTTTTTAAACAAACTATTTTTTGAGCAATTTTAGGTTGATGGCAAGTGGACAGGGAGTATAAAAGGCACCCATGCTTCCTCTATTGGCACACACAAAACTCAGCTGTCAACATCTGGTTACACAGTGGTGCAAGGTTGTTTGACTTGATACGCCATCTCCACCCATTGGCCATAGTTCACTTTAGCATTCACTTGCTCTATTCTGTAGGTCTAAGGAATGAGTCTGTCCGTTTCCGATGGGGGATGCTAAGGGCTCCAGTCACTCTAGGGGATTCATTTATTGTTCATCGAAGGTCTGTCAGTTCGGGCTTCATATTTTGGATATTAAGTGATTCTGCAACTGTTTCCTTTGTTGTTATATAAAATCTCTCTTTTCCACTGATAATTTCTTATTCACTGTATGATCTGCTTGAAATTAATAAGGTTATTCCCACTTACATTTGATTGGCGTTGCTGACATACTTCTTTCTATCATTCCTTATTTTTAATCTATGCATGTCTCTTAATTTAGAGTGGACTTCCTGTGGAAATTTTTATTTGTAGTATATTCAGAGTTGTGTTAATATCACAACCCAGATTTAGATTGATTTACTCTGAGAAGAAACCCAATACTATCAGTCACTCTCCAGTCCTTCTCCATCAAGCCCCTGAAAAATACTTTTATTTTCTATCTCTAGGTTGTCCTATTATAAACATTTCATATAAACAGAATCCTGCAATATATCTAGTTTCTTTTGCATAAAAACCCCAAGATTAACCCAATTTTTACCAAATGCATGTACACATATGTATATGAGTATTTAAATACATACATGAGGAGCTGGAGAGATGGTTCAGTGGTTAAGAGCACTGACCACTCTTGCAGAGGACCTGGGTTCAATTCCCAGCACCTATATATATATATATATATGTATGAGTATTTAAATACATACATGAGGAGCTGGAGAGATGGTTCAGTGGTTAAGAGCACTGACCACTCTTGCAGAGGACCTGGGTTCAATTCCCAGCACCCACATAAGTGGCTAAGAACCGTCTTTAACTCCAGTTCCAGGGGAATCCAACACCCTCCTCTGACTTTGCAGCATTGCACAACATGGGTACACCTACTTACATGCAGACAGTATACTCATACACATAAAATAATAAATAAAAAATTAAATACATACATGAATAAATAATTCTTTTCTGTTGCTGAATATTCCTTTATGCTTACATCCCATTTATTTATAGACAGATGATAACAGTCTTTTAATATTTTATTTATTATTTTTGTTTTCTTATGTGTATGAGTGTATTGCCAGGATGTGTATAAGTATACTCATGTGTTTAGAAGAGGGTATTGGATTCCCCTGGACCTGGAGTTATGGACAGTTGTCAGCTGCCATGTAGGCCCAGGTCCTCTGCAAGAGCAGCCAGTGATCTCAACTGCTAAGGCATCTCTCCAGCCCCTTGACAGACTTTTGAGTCAATTTGAACTGGTTTTGAATCCAAGCTTTGCTTTCATTTCCTTTGTGTTCATGCGTATGTTATAACAATAAGGTGAAATTCATTTTTCTCAGCCCCAATGCATAGAAACATATGTAACATATAAGTACATAATATTATGTATACATATCATAAGTGAAAAAACTGATACTATACATCTACTATACCAACTTATATAGAGAAATTTACATATATATATAAAATAGGGTGGACAGAGAGGTTATAAATGTTAAGGAAAACAGTATGTATAAAACATAGTAGCTGGGCTGAACGATAAATACTTTCATCAGTCAGAGCCTAGTCAGTATTAACATGGGAACACACTAATTGCTATAACAGAAAGAATTTAGGATGGGGAATGAGTCAGGAGGTGGAAAGGAACCAGGAAGTTAAACTCAAGAAATAGGAGGAAACAAGAAGGGCTTGGACTGGGCTATCAGTGCTGAGAAGCTGAGATGAAAAACATGCAGAGAGAGCTCCAGGGTGCTGAGGGTGTGCTGGGCAGAGCTCTTCCTCTTTGAATGGCAGGGAGCTGCTTGGTTGCTGGAAGCTAACAGAACGGAGACAGTACTTTCTCCTTCTTCTAATTTCCATTCTTCCTCTGGTGCCTCCTACTGACAGAAACCTAGAAAAACACAATCTGACAAAAAGTTTCAGGGTCTCAATGAGTATAGAACTAAAAATCTGGAGATAACAAAAAAAGCAGGGCATTAAACTGACATAGGCCATTCCTTTGAATATTTTACATCTACACATATTTCTTTATATGTATTTATATTTTGAATTCTTATAAAGTAAAAGCTGTTCTTTTCATAGAAACCTACCACCAAGTGTCCTTTGGACACAACATTCTGAACATATGTCCCTTCCAGAAAGAGTATTGCTGTCTGTTTCTGGATGGTTCTGAAATTTCTCAAATTTTGTTCTGGTCTCAGTTGAAGATTTGTAGTATGAAGTCTAGGTTGTAAGAGAGCTTCTGTGCTATAAATGTTATATAAAATAATAAGAAGTCAAAGAGAAGAGATAAAAATGTTAGGCCAGGCGTGGTGGCACACGCCTTTAATACCAGCACTTGGGAAGCAGAGGCAGGCAGATATCTGTGAGTTCAAGGCCAGCCTGGTCTACATAGTGAACTCCAGGCCAGTTGGGACTAAACGGAGACCCTGTCTCAAGAAAAAAGGTAGTTAATGTATATTCACACAAATAAAGCGATCCTTCAGGAGACTGTTTTCAGAATACCTCAATTCTCAAGATGTTCACTTCCGTTCTATAAAATGGCACAATGTTGTGTATTACGTGCGTACCTCGTTTTGAATAGCTTGAATGTTCTGTAGATTACTTTAATACTTAATAAAGTGTGTTATATAAGTAAGGGTTGAAGTATATGTTTAAAGAATGGTGACAAGAAAAACTGTCTGTACATGTTCAGATCTAATGCATTTTCTGCATATATTTGATCAATAGTTACATAAGGTGATCTGTTCTGAATTAATTTAAGAAAGAAGCAAAGGAGAAAGCACGTTCAGCTGCTAGCAGCATCTCTGAAGCTCTTCACGACGCCATGGTTTACCTTTGTAACTTTCTTCCTTCTGGTCTCATCCTGTATTTCCTTCATCCTCAGTGGACTTTCACTAGTGGACATATATGAACATTTGTTTCTGAAAGGTCTTAAATTTCTATAACTTATCTTTTTACAGTTGTTTTGGTTTTCTATTAGCATATTACTAATGGTATGAGTAGATTCTTGAATTATCCAGCCTACATATTCCCACCACCTCTCTTACTATTTGGAACCCACTCAAGTCTTGAAAATATACGTTGATTGGATTAGTTCATACAGAACCTCCCCCAAGTGTTAGCTCAGTGCCATGTGAGTTCTTAAATGCCCAGTTTAATGGAAATGCATGGCCCATGAAGGCTTTTCTCCTTGAGATCTGTCTGTGTATTAACCTTGCTTTCCTTTATCCATGGTAAGAAATTCCTGCAGATAGCGAGAGAAGGCAATGAAACAGATGTTGAACACTGAGGGAGAAATAAAGCCGTTAAAGCAGCTTCTCATATGGATCTTTTAAAAACATGCAGACTTGGTGATTAACTGCTCATCTAAACTTAAAGCCTGGTGGAGTACAAAACTCCCAGTTCATATGCAGCAGTTCAGGTTGTAATGGGGGGGGGTACAATGTTCCTTATAGGAGGGTTCACTCTCTGTAAGGGTCAAAAAGAAAGCAAATATGCAAGTGTAACATAGACATGACCCCCAAACCTTAGAAGACTACATGGCAACCTTCCTAACACTACCCAACAATCTCTGGCTTTGGAGTCACAGGGTACTCTGCTTTACCACTTAGTATCTTCCTTAGTAACTGCTTCTCTAGATGCCAGGATAGAAAAGCCCCTTGCACAGCAGCCCAGACTTGCTGCAGAAGCTCTCTTCCTTTGGACATCACTCAGCTAGAGAAGTTTGAGGAATGACTCTGTAGATGGAGACATCAGCCCAGAATCAGATGTCTGAAGAAAGGACACCATCCACTTCCTGCTGGCATTACCAAAGAGATATGGCAAGGCATACTCTGCACAAGGAAATTGTGCTTACCAGGGATGCTGCTGTAGAGTGAGGCCTGCAGCAGATGCAGCCTGGGAGACAAGAGGCTCAGAAGTTTAGGGGGTTCTCCATTTTCCCTCTAGAGACATGACTGGGAGAATTTAACATCTGGAAAGAGGGGGGGATTATTTCCAGAATGGTGACTTCAGCACCACAAACCTCAGAGTAGATTGTTGGGATTCGATGATGTTACAGGTGACCAATCACAGCACTGTGGAACTGACCCACTCACTCTACTACTCAACATATGCAAAAGATTCTTGAACTGCCTTGTTTTCACACTGTAAAAGTACTATGAATTTATCATGTAAAGTTTAGAAAAACAAGAAAGTAAAAATCACCCATAATCTAACCATTTTATGTGATCACACTGCCTTACTGCTTCTCTGTGCATTTGTCTCTTTCTTTCTGTGTTTCTCTCTCTCTGTTTCTGTCTCTCCCCCACCTCCATGTGTGCGTTTCTAACATTTTTAATTTATTTTTGTTAAAAATTTCATCCTGTTCTAAATGTAACTTTTGTAACCAGCTTTTGTTGAGTAATTTAATGTACTGTAACATCTTTAAATATTAAATAGCTATAACCTAACTAATAATGTTCACATACAACTCTGCTGCATGAATACATGTCATTTATTCTCTTATTATGGGAAGTTTTGACTAGTATGATAACTATCTTTATCGGAAATCTTTATAAAAACTTTTTGGGTATGCTAAATTTTGGGAAAAGATATACTTTAGTCTTACTACATTCTTTTTGAATCTTTCAGATAATTTTTTTGAGATATATATATTCTCTATAAAAGTTCTTTGGAAAGTCATATTTACCACATACAGAAAGCAATTCCCTGCATGACAGTTTAGATATAAACTCTACCCCCTCTTCTCCCTTTCCCTCCAGTCTCCTCCCACCCCCCTCCTCTTTCATTCTCTCAGTATGTTATAGTGTTAAAATGAAGCAAATAAGAGATGGTTCAGCAGTTAAGAGAGCTTGCTGCTCTTATACAGGACTAGAGATATTTTGCTCCCAGTGCCCAGATCCAGAAGTTCATAACCACCTATAACTCCAGCTCTAAGGGATCAGATACTCTCTTTTGGCCTCCATGGGCACCCACACATACATTTGCATAGGCACACACAAAGACACACATACATACACACACACATATACAAATAATCTTTGCAAAAATGAGAGTGCTAATTGTATTATTGTACATTTCTTTCTGAAATAGAAATTAAAACTAAAATATCTATGGAGAGAGGCTTTTTGGAATGTGGGTAGTGATAAGAACATCTGGGGTGGAGGGTGGAGGAAATGGTAAAGACATTTAGCATAGCTGTAAGTGGGACTGCTCAGCCCACACGAAGATTAACTCTGGGCCAGGAGAATAAATTTGAATTAAATATGTTCTTTCCTCACAGAAAGAATAATCTTAAAACCATCTGTGCTCTTACCCAAAATTTCAAATTTTAAGTTAGATACATAAAAATGAGAAAGTCTAAGGTGTTAATTTGTTGCCAAGCAACGTTGCTGATCTCACAACCAAATGCCAGAAAATTTTTGGACAAAATTAATGTGTCCCCAAAGCAAATGAGTCAGCATCAGCTATTTCAAGAAGAGTTTTCAAGGAGCCACAAGAGTCCACAACAAGGATGAGATTATCTTCAGGCTTCTCTGCCTTTCCTTCGCAATGCAGACACGTGTACCTGGTCTCACAGGTCCCCAAATGAGAATACAGGTCAGGGAGCTACATATTTGTTCCATCCTATGAAGGCCTTCACAGCGAAGTGAGAACATCACTTCAATGTGCAGAGACCCGGAGTGCATGCTTTTATCCTCAGGACAGAAGCTCATGGTCATCTCCCAGCTGGGAGGTAGGTGTCACCTTGGCATCTCATCAGACTGAAGGGCAGGCAGAGGATGAAAAGGCATGCCTGTGTTTCTGTTCCTGGAATTGTTCTGTCTAGATTCAAGAATCTCTTTTCCTCTGCTCCAAATGTCAGTTTCACTTGTAGTGTTTTGTTTTTGCACTTAACTGTTTTGAAATGGAATTTGTGGAAGAGAAGAATTTTTCATTCTCTGTTTAAGGAGTCCAGATGGATCTTCTGAGGATCACAAGGATATTATACAAACTTGTAAATAGCACCTCTTCCTCCCTTATGAAAATTTATTTATTTTATAGACCAACATATCAAGACTTGATTTCTTAAAGGGTGAAGGTGGACAGAAACGAACATATTCTTCTCTGACAACCTGGCAAGAATGCAGCACTTGCGATGGACAACGGTGTTCACATCTGCATGCTAAATGATACATATTTTTATTTGGGGAAATTAATATGCCTTCTGAGTTGTTATTGAATAGAGAAGTAAGAACCAGTTATTTTCTGGTCCAGAAAGTTTTGATGGCAGTGAGATGAAGCAGGAAAGATCTATTCTGTGACAAGAATTACGTGAAATATAAAAAATGCTTGAGGGCTTTAGTTTTTTAGAAACTCATATTTTTAACAGGATTTTTTCTTGACAGAATGTGTATAGGTTTTTTGTGAATAAGCTGTGTTATTTGGGCTAGTTATAAATGCAGGGGTATACATTGCTCACCCGTGTTAGGGGAATTTTGTTAATTTCTTACTGTTAATTATCAATGTCATGTCCAGTTATGAGAGTGGTGTAATAATCTGGTGGTTCTTCAGTGGGCCACTGAAGAATATTTAGTATGCTTTTTAAATATTACAGGAATATTAAAGTTGAGATACTTTGGATTTATTACTTATGTTAGTGAGGTAATAAAGTTTATTTAATGCTTTACTGACCACTCAGATTGGAAATATAAAGGCTATCTACTTTCCAAGTTATTTACTAGCCATGCTTATTATTTCAAATGGCTAATAATCAGAAATATTTTTATAGAATAATTGTACAACAATATGTAATGGTCTAAAAATAATACATGATAATTCTAGGAAATATAGACTCATTTAAAATTCTTATTTAAACAAAAAGAATAGTTTGTGTTAAAGATATAGATCATGAATTTCCTTCCAGTTTGAGCTCCATTATAAAATATCTTTCTTTTTCTCCAGTATTAAATTTTTATAGTCCTTGTTTTAGACTCTGTTGCAAACAATATACGGAATATAGAATGCCACACATAAAATATTATTTATACAATATATTAGCATATAAAATGCTACACATTTAACATTACACATATAGATAAGTAATTAATTTAAAGAAATTCTTGGCTATTTTCTCATATAATTCTAATATTCCAACACATAACTAATAGGCCTGTTTGTGATGATTTGGTGTCACGAACAATGAACTGGGTATTTTGGAAGTGTTTAATTTAGTCTCAATATGAATGGGTTTTAATGAATGGGTGGGTTCATTAAAAAATAATCTAGGGGCTGGAGAGATGGCCTAGCGGTTAAGAGCGCCGACCGCTCTTGCAGAGGACCCGGGTTCGATCCCCAGCACCCACATGGCGGCCGAGAACCGTCTGAAACTCCAATTCCAGGAGAACGCCAGTTCCAGGGGAATCCAAGACCCTCTTCTGACCTCCGCGGCATTGCACGACACGAGTGCACAGACCTGCATGCAGACAGTACATTGATACACATACAGAAATAAATAAAAATTTAAAAAAAATTATAAAAAAAAAAAAAGAAGTACTAGAACTAAGTGTGAATCACACTCATTTTACAACCAAATAGCCATCCCTGGTTTGGAAATTTATTTTGGCAACTAGCCTTTTTAAAACAACAGTTCTAAATTCACAGATATTTTACTAATATATAATTTAAATATACATTATATCAAAAAGAGAGTGAGTGAAAAATTATGTTGATTAATTGAAAAATTATAGTGATTCTCATAACCCATTCAATTTTGGCCTTAGTTAAATAATTAGTGTTACCTAAGGCCAAATGAAAATTTCAAACTGAATCTTTTGTTTGCACATTTACTAATTCCTCAGGGGTTATCTGCTTATATTCATATTTTTATTTGGATTTGCTGAGGATATAAACCTGGGACTTGCATAAATAAGAACAGGGGAAAGCATGTATAGAATGACATGGCATTATCTGACATTGTGACACATATCTTTAATCACTCAGAAGCACTCAGTGTTAGATTACGCTAAGAGGGCTCTACGTTTGCTATGTATAAGATATATGATCTTGGAAGCATCACTAAATCCCTTTGTGCTTTATCATGTATAAAAATGATAATAATAAAAGTGACTGCTTGTGGGCATTAATTGAGTCGGTATACTTACAACACTAAGAATAATATTTAGCACCCAGTAAGTGGTTTGATAATGTAAGCCTTCATGGGTCTTGCTATTTATTGACTTATCCCCTTTCTATGCATTATAGTGACTATTAAAATGCCTTAAAACAGCTCTTAAGACATAAGAGCGAGGAACACACAGTATTATATTAATATACATGTTATTTTAGGATAAATTTATTAGTATTGTGTGTGTGCATGTTCATATTTGATATGTGGATGTTGGCATAACTGTACCTGTTTGTGTAGTCTACTCATTGCCGAATCTCCCTTTACCTTAACTGTTGAGCCCAAGTCTCTCACTGAGTCTGGAACTCACCAACTGGCTAGCCTGGCTGGCCTGCATTACCTCCTGCCACTGTGAGCATGGGTATGTGTTGTTCTGCTCAGTTTTTCACACAGGTGTTAGAGATCTGAATTTCAGTCCTCATGCTTATATGTCAAGTTCTTTGCCAACTGAGACATCTTCCCAGGTTCCGTGTTGACTTTATTTTACACATTTCCCACTTTTTGCTAAAATTGCAGTAATCTTCATAGCTTCTAATATGATATTTGAAAATCTTCATGAAACTGTGTCTTTGGGAAGTTATTTATTTACTCTTTGACTCAGTTTTTCCGTCTAATAAACGAAGGAAATAGTAAGAGTACTTGTTACAGGATTATCATAAAGAGTCAGCAAGCTCTATGAATCCTAGCTACCACAATCGTTATCACCATCATCTAGACTTTATTCATATAAAGCCTAGGTTTCAACTCAATGATAACAAATACATACTCAATGCTTGAAAAAATGAGATACTGTGATGTCAGGAAGACTGTAAGACAAAAGGAAGAGAGCTTCAAAGAGCATTCATGGAGTCCACAAACTTCCATCTATTACCAATGCTTGCTAATACAGAATCTAATTATGCCTTTGATCAAGAAGTAATATATATATATATATATATATATATATATATATATATATATAGAGAGAGAGAGAGAGAGAGAGAGAGAGAGAGAGAGAGAGAGAAAAAATATCTTGGGTGGTTGAGTCTGACTGATGAGCTCCAATTCCAACCCTACCTTGTTCTTGTGTAACACTGGGCAGTCACTTAATATCTCTGTGATGTGTTTTTCTTGTCCATAAAATACTGTTGGTTATGCGTTGTGATATAAGTACCAAATGTGAAGAGAGATTAAAAAATACAGCCACTACAGTAGGCCAGGTTTTAGCAGAGTNAAAAAAAAAGTCCTCTCTGAAATGGTGACATTTGAATTGGAATCTGAAGACAAGAAGAAAATATAAATCATCTAAAATATCAGAAGTGCCAAAAACAAGCAAAGGAAATATATCATATATATGCTTATAGTCAACAGAGTAAAAATGGTAGAACTCAGCAGAACGTATCAATTATAATAATATGTGAATGGTCTTTCTTTAACCCACCAAGGACAAATGTTTATATTGGTTCATAAAAAAGAAAGCTCCACACTGTAGATATGAGATATGTGATGGTTAATTATCCACTTGACGGAATCTAAAATCACATAAGATACAAGTCTCTGGGCATACTTGTGAGGGATTATTTAGATGGGTTAGTGTATTAGTCACTTTTCTGTTGCTGTGATAAAGCACCATGACCAAGGAACTTATAAAAGGAAGAGTTTATTTGAGCTTACGATTCGCGGTTCCAAGGAATTAGAGTCCATTGTGGCGGGAGGCGTGGCGGCTGGATCTGGAGCAGCAAACCGAGGGTCACATCTCGCAAAGAGCACAGGAAACAGAGAGAGCAACTGTAGACCACAGAGGCTTGTTAAAACTCACTAAGTGGGGCTGGAGAGCTGGCCTAGCGGTTAAGAGCGCCGACCGCTCTTACAGAGGAACCGGAGAACTACAGTTCCAGGGGAATCCAACACCCTCTTCTGACCTCCGCGGCATTGCATGACACGGTTGCACACACTTGCATACAGACAGTACATTCATACACATACAGAAATAAATAAAATTAAAAAAAAAAAACTCACTAAGCCTGCCTCTAGTGACACACTTCCCCCAGCATGGCCACACCTTCTAAGACCTCCAAAAACAGCGCCACCAACTGGAGACAAATGTCTGACTACTTACAGCCTATGGGGGACACTCATGCAAACCACCACAGTCTCTGGCCAAGCCTGTGAAGATTACCTTTATAAGTTTAATTGAGGCGAGAAGAATCACTCTCAAGGAGGGCAGCACAACCCTCTAGGCTTGAGCCTGGGGACTGAAGAAAAAGACAAGCTAGTCGAACCAGAGAGTTCATCTCTCTTCTTCCCAACCAGTTGCTTGAGGGTCCTGATGCCTTGACTGCTCTTCTAGAATGGACTGTACATCAGACTGTGAGCCACCACAAACCCTTCCTTCTTCATTATTCTTTTGTTGAGATATCTTATTACTGTAATAGAAAAAGTAACAGATACAAGATTTATCATTTAAAATGTGATTGAAATTTTTAAAATGAAAAGCTGGGTAATAGACCACTGGAAAAAATATGTGGAACTCATTTGGATCACATCACACAGATGTAGTCCAGTCTGAGACATTTAAAAGGAAACGTCGCCATGCTGAAGGCATTCAATGTGGATGAAATGGAAGCTACAATAGTAAAGAGCACTTCTGATCTATAGCGGATATGAGAGCAAGCACTCTGATTAGCCTTCTCCAAGATCATGTAAAAACCTTGCTGAGGTCTGAAAAGTAGACATTATATTCAACCAACAAAAAAGAAACCAAAGTTATGTCCATTTAGAAATAAGAATAAATATTGAGTCAAGGAGGAAATACAAACAAAATTGCAGCATTGCTAAAAGCAGTAATAATGTTTCAGAAAATATGAGATACAGCCAAAATAATGCTGGCTGGAAATGTCACTGACCTTAGAAAAAGTAATAACAATGCTCTTCAAACCATAGAACTTGGAAAAAGAATGAAATCTTCCAATTTGTTTCATGAAAAAAAATTAATAATGTTTCCATTTATACAGGATAATAAAACACATGAACATGTATCAAACATTAAAGTATTAATAAATTGATTCCAATATTACATATTAAATGGAAATACACCACAAGCAGATAAGGTTTACTTTTAGAAGGCAACAATGCATCAACATCAAGATAAATATTAACTGTAAAAAGAATAATATAAGGACTAGAAAGATGGCTTAGCAGTTAAATGCACTGGCTGTTCTTGCAGAAGACCCTGGTTCAAATCTTAGCACCCACATGGCTGTTAACAACTCTCTTCTGACACTCTCTTCTGTCTTCTGTGGGCATTGCATGATGCTGGTGCATTTATATACATGCAGGCAATACAGACATACACATAAAATTATAATTAAAATAATCAAGTATTTTTTTGTTAAATTCATTTATTATTTTTATTTTATATGTATGAGTGTTTTTCCTGCATGTGTGTAAGTGCACCTGTGCTGTGTAATGTCCACAGAGCTCAGAAGAGGGCATCAGATTCCCCTGGAACTGGAGTTATAGACAGTTGTTAGCTGTCATGTGGGTGCTGAGAATCGAATCCAGGTCCTCTGCAAGAGCAGCCAGTGCTCGTAACTGCGGAGCCATCTCTCCAGCCCCAATAATAACCAAGTATTTTTAAAAAGAATAATTTCCAAAGGCATTGACACTATTAAACGCCCGCTGCTCATTGTTAATTAAAGAGATTTTAAAATAATATATGCATGCAAATATGTATAACACTTCATTGTAAAAGCTAGTGTATTGTCTGTGCCATTTTAAATCACTCAACTAATTAACTTAAGATGCATCAAGACTCTAGCTGGGTATGGTAGCTCATGCCTGCTGTAATCCTTTCACTTAGCAGGCAGGCACAGGAGGACTCATGTAAGTTTGAGGTCCTTCTGGGCTATGTAATGAATTCTAGGCCAGGGTCTATAGAGTGAAATTATCTCAACAAACAGATAACTTCAGCAATAACAAAAGCCAAACACACACACAGGAAAGGTGAGGGAAAGTAAGTTTGAAAATTTATCTTTAGTTCTAGTTTCTATTTTCAAGATGTCATAGATTAAATTGTGTCTCCCAAGTTCAAGGATTAAAGCTTTTACTCCAATGTGACTATATTCATAGAGAGGGCTTTAGGAAGATAGCAAAGGTAACTGAGATCATATGAATAGAGTGCTAGTATGATAGGACTGGTGTGCATATGAAAGGAGCAAGAGGCACCAGGAATGCAGGAAAGAGTAGGTCTGAAGAAAAGACCTTGTAGACGAGCCAGGCTTTCTGTAAGGAGAGAGACCTCACTCTAAATCAGTCTACAGGCTCCATAATCTTGGATTCATGTCTTCCAGAACTGAGAACATACATTTATGTTTATCTATTTATCTGAGGTCCTCTGTGAAGGCAGCCCCCGTGCACTCCCCCCCCCCCTTAAAGGACAGAACAGCACATTTACTGTGCAGGACAGGTTTGGGTCTGGCTACATAGATAATATTGATTAAAAGAAAAGGGATGTATGCTGGAAAGATGGCTCAGAGGTTAAGAGCATTGACTGCTCTTGCAGAGGACCCGGGTTGGAATCCAGCACCCTCATGGTGGCTAAGAACCACCTTTAAGCTGGGCATGGTGGTGCACGCCTTTAATCCCAGCACTCGGGAGGCAGAGGCAGGCAGATCTCTTCAAGTTCAAGTCCAGCTGGGGATATAGGGAGACCCTGTCTCAAAAAAAAAGAAAAAGAAAAAGAAAAGAAAAAGGATGGATAGGTATCATTAGAATCTTATTTTAGGAATATCGATGGGTAGCTGAACAAATTTGAGTGTGAAGTAGGTATTAGATGACACTAACCATATAAATTTTAGTGGATAGGGAAAAATTATGGATAGGAAATTGTTACTTAAGAAAGATGGTGAGACATCTATATTTGGGAAATCAAAGAACAATTTGTCCAGGAAACAAACCCAAGATAATAAAGAGGCTAAAAACAATATCTTCTAAGACTATAGGACTATCTCAAATGAAGGCTGTGTTACTTGTCCCCAGATTTTAAATGATAGCTTTGAGAAGGAAGAGGAGGGGGCATTGTCACATACCTGCAGCAGGCTTAAATCAAGCTCACCAGAATTGGTTTCATTTTAAATAAAAAAATAACATAGATATAGCTAATGAGTATTAATACTTTTTTAAAATTATGTGAGTGCTGGGGATCGAACCCGGATCCTCTGCAAGAACAGTCGGTGCTCTGCTCTTAATGGCTAGGCCATCTCTCCAGTCCCTATTAATACTTTTTTAAAGGACCTAAAGTTCCCCCAAATTTTAGTACAAGTAGTTTTATTGTATGTGCCATCTAATAGATGATTAAAGAAATGTGTAGAAATTAATAGTTTTCAACTGAATAAACATACTTTTAATATTTAGGGATATAGAAAATATAAAAGAGTAGGTTCCAGAATCCCTTAAACTATCTAATAGTATACCTAACTGGGAATGAATGTTCACAAAACCACCTACTGCTTCATTCCTACTGTTGCCCTCTCTGTAGTCAATCTGCCAGGTCTGCTGGGGAATTTTGGGTCCGACTGGGGGAACAGGGGTGAGAGGTGCAGAGTCAAAACACAGACCCTGGGATCTCTTCCCTTCTGGCCCCACTTGAGCAAGTTCCATGATGAAGCCAGAAACTTTTGTTAACTCAGTCAATAGTGACCTTTGGATTTGGAAGATGGAAAGGGAAACTGCACCCCAGTGCTGCAGAGTTCAGGAATGTCAAAGAATCCCCCCAGGCAAGCTGACCCCGAGACAGGCCTACAGCCATCCCCAATCTCTTTCTTACTTCTTCTTCACTCTTCCTTATCACAAACATAGAATTCTGTGACTAAAGTTTGAGAAATAGAACTTCCTACATTATAACAATATCGATTAACAATTTTTACTTTCCAAAATACAAAACCATAGGAAGTCTCTAGCAGATGAACAGGCCTGGCCAGCTTTAGCAGAGGTCAAACATGCAGTGAACAAGGGAGAACACAATCCAAGGTAATCCAGTTCAAACGTGCAGGAAGCCTCTGCTATAGCAGTGGTGCAAGGGCCAGGTAACATCCAAGACAAAGTGTGCACACTTCCTACCCAGAGGAACTGGGAAAAGAACTCAGCCACAGGGTGCAGAGAGAGCAAAGAGAATGCACAAACACAGCCAGGAGAGCCAACATTCTGTGTAAAATCCCCACCCAGGTCTCCTGCTAGACCCTAGAGGCTCTTGCTTGGGCCAGGACCAAAGGAGGCTCGAGTAAGACCTGCGCTGTTCCTCAACACCTTCAAAATGGAAGCCTTAGTGTGATTTTAGTCAGGGTGACTTCCTGAGGATGTAAGAATGATCAAACTGAACTGAGTTATATAGGAGGAGAATAGATCTTATCCCATAAAGCACGATGCTCTTAAATCCATAGTGTGCTCTGCTTTTCTTTAAACTGCTGAGGCCTGCACTGCTTTGGACCTGTTGTGGGGTAAGTGTTCTACAAGACAATCTTGGTTTTGTTCATTTTCTGAAGCCTCTGGTTGTTTTACATTTTGGCAAGAGTTTAAAGTGTAGGGAGTTTGGTTTCTTATATAGACCCAACTTAAAGTGTTTTTAAGAGGAAATACACTATTAGGATTTCTGGTACTACCCCTGATGTTTTATTGTGGACATTCAATATATAAGAGATGTCTGTGATCTTTTCTTTGAAGCATGCTTTTATCTACACTGTTTTCTTCAAGATGGAAAGCTGTGTTTTCTCTTGCGAAGCCAGACTCAAACATGGGCCTGGTTCAAGTGTTCTAGAAAGTTGCAATATTCTGTTCCATTCTTAATTGCTTGTAAGAGAAAATATGTATTGGTGGCTAAATGATTATGGTGTCCTTTTGTGTGTGTAGTAAAATCCTAACTAACAAAGCAATTCTCCATCACTAAAGAATGCAAAGTTTTTATTTTTCCCTAGAACTACAAACTTAAAAATATTATTTAAGTTTTTAAGCCAATTTTAATTTCAAGTTAATATTTTTTTAAATCAACCGATTCATTCAATTTGAGTGCACACTGTAGTTTAAGCTAATCAGCATGTCTTTTGTGGTTTTGATTTGCAAAGCTTTCTTTTTCTTTTTTCTTTTTTCTTTTTTTTTCCTGTTTTTTGGTCTTTTTGAGACAGAGTCTCCCTGTGTTTCCAGCTGGCCTGGAACTCACTATGTAGATCAGGCTGGCCTTGAACTCACAGAGCTCTGCCTGCCTCTGCCTCCTTAGTGCTGGGATTAAAGGTGTGGGCCACCACACCCTGCTTACTTCGCAAATCTTTGTACCATATAAGAAGTTAAAGTAGTATTTATGTGAAGGATTTAATGATATCCTCATTAATGACTCTGAGGCAGGTGCAGCAGATGGCCCAGGACTTGAGACTACCAGTCTTGAGACAGCCCTGCAGGGTGTGGCCCTGTTTCATAACTAGTGTAGAAACTACATGAAAGTTACCTTTGTTTCCTAAAAAGAGTATGTTTTTACATCTGAAATAAAATGCCAATAGTAAGTCAAAATAATCATTACTACTCCTTACTTTGTATATATTACTTGTAGGAACTGTCAAGAATTGGACCACTGATTAAAGACAATGAGCTGGTTTTGGTGGGGCAAGATCTGGCCACAATAACTGAGACTCTTTCCATTTACTTCTCTAACATGTGCCCAAACATTCTAATTCCTACTGTTCTGTTTCACAAATGTATACAGCTCACTAGAAAGATGCTGCTCTAAACAGTAAGTTCTAAGTGTTGATATTTCATGTTTTTAGTGAAGTCAGATACAGATCCAAGACAGCTGTAGTCAGGAAGGAGAGAGCAATAAATATTTTTAAAATCCTAGAAGGATTTTAAAATCTTAGAAGGATTTTTAAAATATCTTCCTGTATTTGCTTCATTTAAATTATTTAAATCATTTTGACCTTTCTCTTTATTTATGTTACTTCATTTTGTTTAGACTCATTCTCTTAAAAATTATTAAGAACTAAAATAGGCATGGTGGCACACACTTTTAATCCCAGCATTTGGGAGGCAGAGGCAGGTGGATCTGTGTGAGATCAATGCCAGTCTAGTCTACAAAGGGAGTTCCAGGCCAGTTGTGGCTACGGGGAGACCCTTTCCCAAAAAGACCAAAAAAATTTTTACTAAAAACTCTGGTTCCCATAATTAGGCTTACAGGTACAGGTGGTAATATGATTTTAATATTGGAGTCAATTATTACTGTTCCTTAACTCAAGCACCAAAGTTCCAATACAATTTGTGATTTGTCAGTTAGATTTATGGTCTTAAAATCTAAATTTGAGGGGCCAGAGAGATGGCTCGGTAGTTAAGAGCACTGGCTGTTCCTTCATAAGACCTGAGTATAGTTCCCAGCCACCCACATGATGGCTAAAAACTGTCCATAATTCCAGTTCCAGAGGATCCAACACCCTCTTCTGACCTCTCTGGGCATTGCATGGCAGGGATGCGCTTACATGCATGCAAACAATATAATACACATAAAATAAAAATAATAAATAGTTTTTATGATCTGAATTTGATATAGACTTTTCTTATAGATTTGGGGAAAGGCGGCTGTACAATATGTCAAAACAAGCTTTATTGCCAGCTCCTCCCCTCCAGAGATTCAGAGGATTTCCCCTCAAAGTGAAGCTTTCTTCATGCTTAGCAGAGCAGCAGAGAGACATATCACAACCCACAAGTACTAAAGCTACTTTTCTTCAAAATTTTTGTAAATATTTATTTTCATTAAATGTGAAATAGCATTTTGATATATGCGTGCATTATAGAATGATTATATCTAGATTACCATAACTAGCACATCACACATTTGCATCTTGTGCTGAGAACATTAAAGCCTGTTATTTTAGCAACTTTTAAATATGCTGTACACCATTATTGACTATGTTCACCTTGCTGTGCAATAAATCTCAGAAACTCATTTCTCCTTCTAACTGGGCTCCTGCCATTGCTTCTTGACTCTCTATTCCTTGTCATCAGGCTTTGGTAACCCTAACTCTATGCTCAACCTTATACATTATAAATGTATTATGTCATGCAATATATCTTTATTAGTGTTCTCTTTCACATAACTAAATATCCTCTAGGTCAATTCATGTCACAAAAATGACAGAATTTCCATGTTTTAAAGGCTGAATAACATTCTATTTCGGATAAATACCTTATTTTTTAAGCCAAGGTCTTATTGCAAAGCTTAGACTAGCCTTAAAATTTCTATGTAGCACGGCGCTGTGTTCCCGTTTCCTCTGAAAAGAGCCATTCCCTCCTGGAGAGAATTTCTTTAAGGCACAGAAAATAAATAAAACCAAACAGGAACCTCACAAGCCTCAGGAACTTCCTGAAATGTATAGGATTTATAAGCCCTCTCCCCAAGGTTATATAAGCAGTAATAAATACCAGGGAAAGGAAATTCTAGGATCAGCTACAAATCATAAAGAGGCCTCAGAGATGCAGCTTCCTGAGCTGCTACTGTTGCTGTGGTGAGAATTTTGGTGATGTGGCTGCCTTTGAGTGATCATGTAAGTAACTCATCATCCACAGTTTTTTTCCTTCAATTTTTTTATTGTTATTAAACTTTTTCCATTAGTCATACATAATTTCTCAATCGAATCTAGAATTGCTTCCCTTTCCATGCCCCCCAGCCCACCCAAGTCCCTGCACTCTGCCATACATGACCTCTGTCTCTTTCTGAGTCTTTCCAGAGTTTTTTCAGTTCTTTTGTTGTTCTCTCCAACTTGTATTGCTATAGTATATATACATAATTTTATATATATATAATAAATATACACATACATACATACACATATCACTTGAATTGGAGGACTTTTTTTTCCCTAAAAGATGTCATGTTTTCCTTAAGGAAGTGCTTAAGGAAAACCGGCCAAAAGATATCAATGGAAGGTCCTGCCTCAAGGCATGAAAAACAGCCCTACCATATGTCAAAATTTTGTGGCCTCCGCCTTCCATGTTTTACCCTTGTCCTGTAAATACATACATTGCATGGACAACATCCTCCTGGTCCACCCTTTTCCTTCTGAACTTACGATTCTCTTTCGTGATTTATTTTTTTATTATTTTTATTTATTTCGGTATGTGTATCAATGTACTGTCTGCATGCAGGTTTGTGCACCCGTGTCGTGCAATGCCGCGGAGGTCAGAAGAGGGTCTTGGATTCCCCTGGAACTGGAGTTCTCCTGGAACTGGAGTTTCAGACGGCTCTCGGCCGCCATGTGGGTGCTGGGGATCGAACCCGGGTCCTCTGCAAGAGCGGTCGGCGCTCTTAACCGCTAGGCCATCTCTCCAGCCCATCTTTCGTGATTTAATTTCTTCTTACAGTCCCTCAACCTTCATATTTCCCCTGACAAGGTACAACTTACACAGCCCTATCAGTTTCTAGGCTTCCACATCTCTAAAACTATCAAGCTCCTTAACCTCACATCCACCTCAAGGACAAGCACTCCCTCGATGATCCCCCAAAACTCTGTGGCAATATCAATTGGCTCAGCCTTTTCTCTCAATACCCCCTGCCAGATTAGACCCCCTGTTCTCTCTGAAGTAATTGATATCATTCCCCAATCTAGGTCCCTAATCAATGATATCAACAGCTGCCTGTTTGTCCTACTCACAGAACGTTTCAACCCGATAAACCTGTAGCTGTTCTTGTCTTAGGGACTGTAGGCGGAGCCCTTGGGGAAATTTGGCCAAACGGTCCTCTTTTTCTGGCTTAACCCCTCATGAAGTGACTGCCACAAAATCACTCCCTTTATTGAGACCCTCCTCCTGCTTGAGTTCAAATGTTGATCCTATTGCAACCGAATCTACCATACTGAACCCTGTAGAATTATTCTGCCACTTCCTATCTCTAAAATTAATTTCCTATGGAGAGACAGTTCCCTATTTCAAATGCTTATGTGGGGTTAACTCTGGTATTCTTGACAACCATTTTCCATGTGATAAGAGATTGCAGGTCCTTCCATTGCTTTCTGTTGATTTCCAATCACGCTCCTTCCCTAAATCGCCCATCCCCCATGCCCCCACAGCCTTTACAGAAACAACTTAGGGTTTATTCTCCACTCCGACAATGACGCTATTTGCTTTCTCCGTCCCAATCCTGGATCTGTTCGACTTGGCGAGCTCCTGGGAATTACGTAAGCCCTCTTCTCGGCACAAGACACCCCTTTGAATATTTTCTCTGACAGACAATACACAGTACAGGCTCTCAAGTCCCTCCCTTTCTCCACCATAAATGCCTCCAGTTCCCCTTTGGATGTCACTCTGCTGGTTATCAAGGATCTCCTTGAGCACCATGCTTATCCTTGGTTCATTGAACATGTTTGCTCCCACACAGACCTAAAGGGTGCCATTGCTGAGGGCAAGCTGGGGTTGATTCCCTTATCTTATCTGCCCATCTGCACCCCCTGGAACAGGCGCCTGCACTACATCAGCGTTTCCATCTCTCCCCACGGTCACTTCATCGTCTATACCCCGAGCTCCCTCTCTCCCAATGTAAGCACCTTTCCCTTTCCTGTTCAGCATGCGCCCCGTTGTCCTCACTGGGCCCCCTCCAGCACTCTGGTGTTAACTCTCACGGTCTTGCTCCCAACTCTTTATGGCAAAGGAACATCACAGACATTCCAGCCTTTGGTAAACTTAAATAATCCATGTAACTGTTGACATTTTCTCCAGGTTTATTTATGCTGTTCCTCTGTCAGGCAAAACAGCATCTCACGCCTAAATTAAGGTGTTGAAAATGGCCATGCTACTCATGGGAGCTCCTTGGGAACTCAAAACTGACAGTGGCCTGGCATATACTTCTGATCCCTACAACGCCTTTCCTTCCTCTTGGAACACTAAACACTCCACTGGTATTCCATATAATCCTCAGGGCCAGGCCATCACTGAGCAATCCAATCACTCCACAAAAGAACATCTCTCTAGACTCAGACCTTTACCCTCCTCTACGGATCCCCACCTCCTCCTTACAGAGAACCTCTTTACACTCAACTTCCTTATGTTTGACCAGCATGGAATTTCACCAGCTTATAAGCATTGGGGCTCCCTTCCCTGCCCCAACCCCTCCCTCTTGTCGGATAAAGGGACCCTTTGTCCTCATGATGGAAGGGCCCCGACTCCCTATTAACACAAGGCCGAGGCTTTGCTTGTATTTTTCCAGAATCCTCTGGGAAGCAGCTGTGGGTACCCTCGAAAAATGTTCGACCCTGTTTGGACATGGACCCTTGATCCCCATAGCAGCTGTTGCCTCTGGGAAGCCTCTACGGTGCCACGTCTTCTCCTCCTCAGGTGCCTGCTCCATTTTTACCTGCGGCTAGTAACGAGTTGTTGAGACCATGGCCCGGGTCCTGACTACTGTTGTTAACAGAGGCTCTCATCAAGCCCTTCCCGATGATGTAGTTTGTGTTTGGCTCTCTGCCATTTATGACTCAGGGGGATAAAACCTCATGCCTCTACTTCCACCCAGACAAACTGTTCCAACCCTCTTCTGCCGGTGGCTGGGTTAGTCAATGATGGGGGTAAGATCCTGCTAATCAGGACAACCTAAGACAGGCACAGTCAAATGTCAGAATGTTAGAGGTGGGGTCAACAAGGGCTGAGCTATGCACTCAGGCTCCCTACAGGGAGACCCTGTCTTGAAAAGACCAAACAAGTTCTTACTGTGGCTCACAACATCACCCAACCACGAGAGGACACAAGCTTGTGGCATCCGCTGTTAGTTACTCCTCCAAGGAGAGAGCCAATAGCCAAATAGATTTGGGATATATATAGACACTTGGCTGCCACTGTTGCACTGTATCTCCAGGCTGTTGAGGTGTAGCTGATATTGATGGAGGAGTCTTGCTTGTCTCAGGGAGACCAATATTTTGCTGTATTGCTTTAGTGGCCTTTGGTAACGCTCTCTAGCCTTTGCAGAGGCCAGTTGTACACTAGCAAGTGACGTCTCATAACACTTTTCATGCTCACACCAGGTCTTCGACAACAGGGACTTACTGCCTTTCTCCTTGCATATATCCCACTTATAGGCAAAAGGCCTTTATAATTTGGGGGGGGGGGTTGAATCTCCTAGCCAACATAACCTAGGCAGAATAATTCATTGCTGATGTCAGAGCTTTCCTGTAGTAATATATTTGGCTTAATTACACAACTTATAAACACTTTACTATTGTCACCCTTTATAGAGAAACCACAGTTTGCAGATTAGCATACCATCCAAGCATCTGTGTCTATGCTCACAGCTTAGCTTGACATAATAAGTGGTACTGCTTAAATGCCTGTACATCCAATAGCTTGTGCTTTGTTAATATGACTAAAAAGGGTATCACTGGGAAAGCTGTCAATCCATGAAGGGAAACAACCTGAATAGACTGGAGTCCAAAATGACAACTCCAAAGAAATTAGACTGTTTTCTTCTCACCCACTTGTGCCCCTTTCCCAAAGCCCAGGGAACAAACTGAGGAAGAGGAGGCATGGTAGATTGTAAGGGCTGTGGAGAGATAGGGGTGAATCATGAGACTACAGGAATATAGTCTGGACTCCTGATTGATCAACATGTCTGTGCATACAAGCTTCTCCAACTGGTCTATGGGAACCTTGGGTTGTTCAAAATTTGGACATAGATACTTGCAAAATGCACCAATTACCTGATTGTATGACATAATGAGTGACAACAATGCTATCTGCAAACAACTGTGTCATTGTATTGTAGAATCCCTTAAAAAAAAAAATAAATTTAAAAAAAAAAGAAAAGACCAAACCAAACAAAAAAAAAAACAAAACAAAGGGGTGGAAATGTGTAGAGTGTTACACATCTGCACACTGGCATGATTACTGCTCTGCCTGCTGAACAGGTCTAACCTGTTTTCGGAAGTTAACCATGACAACAGCTGAATCAGTGACCTGGGCCAATGAGCAACACTTGGCGTGCTTGAGGAAGGAGCAGAGACGATTATATATATGTGTGTGTAAGTTACATATATGTGTTACATAATATATATTTATGGAGCTCACAATTTCCCTGCTTTTCACCCGACTCTCAGTGTCTGTGTGTTGACTTTGCTGCCTGCTCAACCCCCATTTCTCGGCTGTGACCCAAACTTCTTAGACTGGACCAGAGCAGTTTACTATATATTTTAACAGGCATTTTCAAGGAATTTTACTTGCTTTTCAACTGTCTATTCCTTTCTTAGGTAAGATGTGATTTATTCACTTAAGTAGTAAAGATCAGATTTGAATTTAAAATTGTTTCTATATTATTTATTTTAATTCTTTGAGAAAAGACGTATCAGATAACATACATTTTTCTTTTTTTTTTATGGGAAGCACCCAGCCTCGTCTATCTGATCAATTCATCACTTCTCAGATAACATAGATTTTAAAGGAAAATATACAGTGAAAGTTCATATGGCTAACACATAAAATTCCAAAACCGTTTGATGCTATTCTAAAGCCAGGGTTTCATTAATCCAAGCTAGCTTGGAACTTGCCATGCAGCCCTGGAAGGCCTCTAACTAAGGTTTGGGGAATGCAGTGTATAATATGCCACAGTTAACATACAGGAACATCCTATCAAAAGAAAATGGAAAGATCCAGAAGATATCTATTCAAAACCTTACAATGTTGAAGATTTTCTGTCTAAATATGGATTAACATACTGAATCTATATTGGAAAAATATAGCTTCAAAGATTCATATTAAAACCTGTCCTTCGGGGGCTACACGGATGGCTCAGCAGTTAAGAACACTTGTAGAAGACCCGGGTTTGATTTCCAGCACCCACATGGTGACTCACAACTGTCTGTAGCTCTAGTTCAAGGGGATTCAACACCCTTTTCTGTCCTCCACAGGTACTGCATGACAGAATTACACTTACATGCATGCAGGTAATATGCTCATACACATAAAATCAAATAAATGAATAAATAATAAAAATTTTAAACCCATTCCTGAAGATGAGAAGTTGGCTAACTGGATAAACTGCTTGTTCCACAAGGATGAGACCTCATTTTAGATCCTCAACATCCACAAATAAAGCTGGGAATGCCAGTGCATCTCTGTTATCTCAGTGCAGGGGAGGCAGTCAGATAGCACTGGAGCTCACTGGCTATCACCAGCTGAATGGGTGACCTCCAGCATCAGTGAGACAGACCGTATCTCAAGAAAGAAGGTGGAGGATGATTGAAGAATACACCTGAAATTAACTTCTGGCCTTTGTATACATGTTTGCATATACCCTCATACTCATGTGAATAAACACACAGAGGCAGTAATTTGTTATCTGCCTAGATCTTTTACGAGGAGTTGGTCAAGACCCAATGCAGTCAGTTTTTCTCCACTCTCTGCTACTTAGACAGCTAGCAGGAATACTCACTAGTTGGGGTTTGAAATCATTTGGGGTCTTCTTTATTCAAATGACTTGGGGTGGGAGATGGCTTTGAAATGAGAGTAAAATAAGGATCTCAAATGGAACATTTCTATGTGGTCACTCCATGGGATGTGGGCTTCACAATGTGATACTGGGTTTGAAAGGTAGGCATCAAAGACTTAAAGCTTGGAATAAGCTTTCTATGACCTCGGGTTTGAAGTGATGCAGCATTATTCCAGCAATCATAAATATTTACCAATCATAGATATCCTCTCAAATTCACAGATACCACCAGTGAGGTGGAGGGCTCCTATAGGATATCTCTTTATTAAAGAAGATGAAGATGAATAGGTCTTCTTGATAATTTTATTTTTCCTTTGAAATTTTTATAAGCCTATTATTTCTAGAACTCTGGAAATGTGATGGCACTGTGGAGTGACAAAGCATATATGAGGGGCAGATGAAAGGATTAAAGCAGTGCTAAAGGAAAGGAATCTCCTATAGTCTGGGGTTTATCTAAGTCCTTTCATATCTGAGTGCTTTCCCCACAGACCCACATTTCTAATGTTCTCTATCTCAGGTTATAAGATATATGGCAGGCAATACTTCTACATCCATGGTTTATTTGCTTTAATTAACCAATAAAATTTAGTCTTATAAAGTTCATCTATATGTAGTACTTATATGCAATTTGCTTCAGCTAAGAAAATGTCCAGGAAATGGTTAAGTTTTCTGTTTCAGCTCAGATTTTCCTTGTGGCAAATTATTACCTTTTATAGCATCAGATAAGATCAAAACCCTTATTCCAGATAAAAGAATGGACTGGCTTTCTGGAACCCTTTCTAGCTTAGACTTCACTGACCCCAGAAGAATCTGGGTGAATCACACTGCTTCCTGCCCCTGTTTGGAATCCAACTTCTGTTATCACAGAACCACCTGTGTTAATATAAAACCTCATACTACCCAGAGGGTGCCAGTCTGTCCACAGTCCTCAGGCTGCTGATGCTATTGTGATTTGTGCAAAGACTGAGGTAAAAGAGCCAAGTGTGGTGGCTTACAGCCAATCATAGAATCGGGTAGATTTGCTCTTTTTCAATATCCAGTTGTTTGTTTCTGTTGTTACAAAATAGAGACCGTTGCCACACGTACTCAAAAACTGTTTTACAAAAAACCTGTTTTGGGTGAAAACCTTTAGAAAATGGTTGTGATTTCATATTCTGTGTGATTAAAACAGTGAGCACAAACCAATGAAAGTCATGGATTTCTCAGTGAGTGAGGAATTTATTTATCTAACTTCAGAGTTCAGTAACCCAATGTGACGTTGAAACTAGGACACAATGAAATGATCAACAAAATGTCCTTTCTTAAAAATTCTGTTAGATGCTTGCCAAAATCTGCCTGCCTAGAAACCCGTTTTCTTACATAGACTTAAGCACACCAATGCTTCATGTGCACAGCCTTCTGGTGCACCCACTCATTGCTGAAGTGACTTACTCTGAGCAGAAGGAAAACTACTTCTAAAGCCCAAGAACTATATAGTACCTTAGTGCTGCTGGAAGCTGACATGTTGTCCATAGCTAGACATGACACTCACCTTCTGAATGTAATTTCAGGAAAAGACAAAGGCAGACAAGGCCACATTCATTTTAATGGAACAGAGCAACAATGAGGATCCTCTGTAATCATGTCCTAACATACAGCCTGAGCATCCAATCACAAAACAGACCAAATACCTTTTCACTAATTGCACCTTTGGCTATGTTCCATTCTTTTCTACTGTCTAGATAATAATTAAGTTACCCAATTATAGAATTACCCTTACTTCCTGATCATAGCAGCCAATTGAGAAAAACCAAACCAAAACAAATCTTGCTTCTTTGAAATCCACTCAACATCACTAAATGCAATTTCAGATCCTCAAAGTCATTTTGTTGTCATTGTTTTTCATCCTTTTATGGGCATGCTCTCATGGATTCCCACAGTTCAAGTTTTCTGTCATCAAAAGCAATCGTGCTTTACTACAAGAGCATTCCTAGAGATCTTTGACTGGAGAGATATGACAGACCAACTGAAAAAGCTTTGAAAAGTGTGCTAGGGAGAAAAAGAAGAATAATCATCAGATAAGATGACCATGTGCACAGAACAGTCAACAGCAATAACAGTTATAGGCACACATGGTAGAGTGGTGTGGAGAAAGGAAGAGAGAAATATCACCAGAAACAACTTGGAAAGAAAGGAACTGAGAAGTTAGTCATGAGGATCTTGAAGACTTGTGGGTGAGGGACTGAGGATAATCATCTGTGCAGGTAATCACATGTGCAGGTAATCACATATGCAGGTAATCAACATAGAATCTACCAAATGCTAAATATGCACCAGGTACTAGTTCCCAGGGTTACACTGCTAGAGAAAGACTGCTTCTTCCTTCATGAACCTTTGTTTAATGGTAGCAGACAGTGGGAATGCAAAGTGCCACTGTGTCCCTTGCAATTGATAAAGGAACCATGAGGGTCTGGGAAAACTTTACTAAAGAAGAAAGGCTACTGAGGGCATCCTGGAATGAAGCACTTTTGGATAAGAGTGAAGGCTGGAATCGGAGTGAAGAGATGGGTAAAGAGAGGATATTTATGAAGACCTCAAAGTAGGAATTAGTAAGTAAAAGAAGTACAAAACCACGAAGTAGTTATCCTTTTGAGGTTAGTGGCACTAGGAAAATTCTGTAGAAGGGTGAGGAGAACTAAGATATATAGGAATCAGAACTTCAGGCCATCACTTGTGTTCATGTTAGATTTGATTGGAGCAGAGCCGTTTTTTGTCTATATTTTGCCAATGGATGTTTTTCATTGCAATCACAGTACAAGACAATTTCAGCAGACCCTGTGTGGCCCAGACTATACAATATATTTACAAGTCTGCTGATCCTTCATATTGGTTATGCTAGAGTTTCATCTTTATTAAAAAGTAATAGAGGACCATCAATGGAGAAGATGCTTTTGCCTATAACATGATTAATTCCCTGAACAGGATCAGACAACCCATGGGCAGACTGATTATGATGCAATGAAGCAGGAGAAGAGGAGAGAGATGAAGATGCGGCTGGTATCTTGTGGTTTGGTTCACACTTAATGATTAGAGATTTTGAACATATTTTTTATATATTGAATAGTTCTCAGTTTTTATTATGTAAAAATTTAAGAAGGCTTTATCAAAGAAAATTATATTTATGAAAGCTTTCTTCCCAAAGCTTTAGTATTTGATTTTTAAAATATTTTTACTGAAGTTTTGTGCATTTTCATACATACTATCTCAGTCCAATTTAGACTCATTTCCCTTTAGATGCCCCCACCCCACCCAAATTCATGCACTCTGCCATACATGTCTTATATCTTTTTTCTGAGTCTTTAAAGATTTTCAAAGCAGAGGATTATTGTTTTGGGGAACACTTAACTCTTTCAGTCGTTTTTTTAATTTTTAATTTTTACATTTATTTTCTTTTTGTGGTTTTATTTTTTATTTGTTTATTTTTAAGGGATTTTACAATATAAGAGGACAGTTGCTTTCAGATCACCTTAACGTTGCTCAGTTTGCCATACAATTAGGTAAATGGTGCTAGCATCCACAGATGAGGGTTACCATTCATCATTTGTTTTTCTGGGACTGTGTTACTTCTTTCAGCATGATATCTTTTAGCTCCATCCATTTACTTGCAAAGTTCATGATATCATCTTTCTTTACTGCTGCATAGAACTCCATTGTGTAGATGTACCACATTTTCTCTATCCACTCTTCAGTTGAGGGGCACTTGGGTTGGTTCTAGCTCTTGCTATTGTGAAGAGAACTGCAATAAACATGGCTGTGCATGTAACTCTGTGGTAAGATGAGTCTTGTGAGCACATGCCCAGGAGTGGTATGGCTGGGTCAGGTGGTAAGTTCATTCCAAGTCTTCCAAGGGTTCTCCACACTGCTTTCCATAGTGGCTGTAAGAGTTTACATTCCCACCAGCAGTGGATGGGTGTTCCTCTTTCCCTACAACCTCTCCAGTGTTTGGTATCATTTGTTTTCTTGATCTTAGCCAGTCTTATTGGAGTGAGATATTTTAATTTGCATTTCTTTAATTATTAGTGACATTGAACACTTTTAAAGATGTTTCTCAGCCATCTCTAATTCCTCACTTGTGAAGTCTCTATTCAGCTCTTTGCTCCATCTTTTGAGTAGGTCATTTGTTTTCTTTCTTCTTTGTTTTTTTGAGTAGTTTATATACTCTGGAAATCAATGCTTTGTCAGATGTATCTACTGTGAAGGTTTTTTACTACTCTGTGTGTTTCCTCTTCACTTCCTTGATTGTTTCTTTTGATGTACAGAA